>KN890065.1:5044-20299 GCA_000934455.1 Apostichopus parvimensis
TGTAAGTCCCTAATTTCAGTTTGATTTTGACTGGTTGAACCTTCCATTACCACAGGAAGTGGATCACAGTAGGGGTGGGGAAGGGGGGGATCTGTGGTGTCATCTGGGCAAATGCTCTTCAGAAAGCTAAGTACTTAAGTTATTATATTCTTCTAGTTGATTTATCCTTGAAACTTGATATATATGGAACATTTGCTATAAAGCTATCAATGTTGCCCGTTTTGGTTTTTTTAGATTTCAATTCACTGCTTGCATTATTCCAAGCTTATATGATACATTATTCCATTGTTGTGAAGTAAAACTTATACCTCCTCAGTCATGATCCTCTAAGCCCTTCTTAACAGTTCTTACATGTATCTACTTCTTTATCGATTGTTTCTGTTCCGTGCCTCTCAACGCTGAAGTCGACGATAAAACTCCTCCAGCCGAAGACCAAGATGATGAGACAGAAGGTAAAACATTTGTCCCAAGAACGGTTTTTCGATTACGTTGTTAAAGGCTCAATAACCTTGGCAATCGTGCTGCCGTTTGCGTGTGTGTACCGTGTGCGTTAGTGTGTTTATGTGACGGCCAACTTGAAAACCCGACACCTCAAGAAGCGCAAGTTGAATCAATGTCATACTGAGTAGGCAGATGCCTCTTGATGTGTAGATGTGCCCTATTGTTTGTGGTTCCCATCTCATGCATATTGGTGAGTGGACAAGCTCATCGTGAAATTCTTATAATGGCAATATTTCTTCAACCGTAAGTCCGATCAAGTTCAGACTTGGTAGCGTGATGTCAGTTGATGATAGGTACATGTTCTTATAATAGAGAAATTCATTCTCATTATTATTCATGAATGGGCGTGGCTAGAGCCTTTTCACAGTGGAAAGCTTGTTAACACCACGATACCTCAAGACCAACAAGTTGAATAAATGTCATACTGAGTAGGCAGATGCCTCTTGATGTGTAGATGTGCCTTATTGTTTGTTGTTCCCATCTCATGAATAGTAATGAGTGGGGTGGGCTTAACATGAAATTATTAAAATGTCAATATCTTTTCAACCATATGTCCATTGCTAGGCCATTCTTGGGTATGGTGATGTAACTACATAATACGCATATGCTCTTTGCGACAACAACTTTGCAACAACCTTGACCTCATTAATATTCATGAGTTGATGGGGCTTAATGGGAAATAGTCAAAAACAGCTTGTGAACACAATATCTTATCAACCAAGGATATGTTTGTTTTACACCCAGCGTTTTGCTTTTGCAATTAAAAATTTCACTGAAATCGGCTTCAATTATCAGTGGTCCCTACAAGTTTTCGATTCCTTGCTTGAGGCAAAAGGAATCTATTCAGTGGTGATGGTGTGTACATGTGTGTGTGTGTGTGTGGGGCGCCTGCTGGTGAACTCGAAGTATAATGTTAGGAGCACCTGTGTGTACAATAGACTTGGTGTAGGGTTCCTCTTACTACACTGTAATTGTAGGCTGTAAGTTTACAGTGTTGAAAACATCTACATACCGATACTGCAGTAACAAATTATGTTACCATTTGTGCTTTTATAGATTCTCTGCACGCTAGCTCAACTTTACCATTGTTCCATTCCAGATAAGGTCTCTATCCATTCAACTGTGAGCAGTGTTTGGAAAAAAAGAAAAAAAATTATATATATATTGTCTATTTTAAATAAAGTCTGTGAACTTTGGCTGCAAGCTAAACTCTAACACCTTTTGCACTAGCAAAGCAAATTGTTGCTTCACAATTTTGCTGTCTTTGTTTCTTGATTAGAACTTGATGACGGAGTTGACGAGGAAGTAGAAAACCCAGGCGATGTGCAAATAGATAATAATGATGGTGAAGATGGTAATGGAACCAATGGTGAGTTGTAGTTAATGAATCCATGGAAATCATGGTTTGTACAGTTTGGCTGCTAACTTGCAGTATTAAATATATATAATATATATGATATATTACGTATGTAATATATAGTTATATCATTGATGAAAACAAAAACCTCCACCAAACATTTGCCTTTCTATTTTTTTTGCATTAGTTTAATTAGTTAATTAATGATTCATTCAATTGTGATTAATTTGTGAGAGAAGTCTTCTGTCCTGGTAAGCAGATTTTCTTTTTAAAGGATGCAGCTTCCATCTAATATTTTGCTCCTTTTAATAAGTTATTAAAGGTTCAAAGCTCTTTTAGGGACACGGTGTTAAGAATCCAGTGTCTATCTCACAGTTGAAGATGTTGCAAAATGCTTTTGACTTCCTTCGTTTCTTTTCGACTGAAATCTTGAATTCTGTTTAAAGTTAAACCCGAGAATCATGAAGGTCACATGGTTTTCCATTTCTTGTCACAGTCAGTTCCAAATCACATCAGATTAATATCTGCAGCGTACATACATATTATTAGTGTGGTTCTTCTGTTGTGTCGCCCTCAGTGGCAGAGCTAGGGGTATTGGTCAGGGGGGACGAGAATGGTCTGTAGGGGCGCTTTCGACACTATCTAAGTGGAGCGCCACCACAGGTTGGCGTGGAGCGTACAAAAAATATTTTGAGCAAAGATACTCCCTAGATCGCCGGAAATGACCCTTTCCGGGCCTTGCTAATTTGCAGATAATCGAAGAATAAAAAGGTGTCATCGCCATTTTGTTAGAAAATTACACCAAGAAAATGTGACAAATGTCAATAGGTAGATGAGAGCGCAATAAAAAAGTCAATAATCGCGAATAAGTAAAAAGTGGTAAAAAGCTGAAAAGGGCGTCAGCAGTCCATTTGAGTCCGTCAGGGGGGGCATCTGCCCCCTCTGACTGTATGGAAGCTCCGCCACTGGTCGCCCTCCTTAACTGCAGAAATCACATCAGATTAATATCTGCAGCGTACGTTCATATTATTAGTGTGGTTCTCTTGTTATGTCGCCCTCCTTAACTGCAGAAATGTCAGAAGATACAGAATATTCATAAACATTCAACATAGAGTGCTTTATCTCCACCTGATAAACCAAGCCATTTATTATGCCGATAAAAATATGCTTGTGTATAGTATTTCACTTACAGGCATACTTCCTATCTAACACGTTCATAACGTCACACATGTTCTGCTCAATTCAGGTAAGATATACCGTGAACTTTTGAACTTAGCTCCAATTTACACAGACGACAGCAGCAGCAAGGAAAAACAGAGTAAAACAAACAAACGTGTCATGGGCACGATGTCATGGTTATATTTGTGTCCATGCATACCAGAGCGAAACGATGTAACCTTGTTATGCAGATTCTGTCAATGACTAAGATTATCGATTCTAAAGAAATAAACTCCTTCTTTCAATGTGATATCCACCCTGGTATACTCCCTACAGGCACAATGAAAGTTGTAACAGACCCTCCCTCCCCCCCCTCCCCTTGGCATATGTATATCGGTGATCTCGAGCTCAGTGTACAAGTTCTTGTGTGATCATTTGATGTTTCAGTACAGACAGACCCACAAACAAGAACTAAAATGGAAGGTGACAATCGGCATCTTGTATCTTGATTGGTGTAGATATTTGTTTATTTTTCGATTTTTATTTGTGGGGGGGGGACTGGTGACATTTTATGACAGCATCTGGCAACAAGAGAACTAAGTGATGTGATTATTGCAATTTAGCTGAATGTGGCTTTGGTGCTCTCTGTATTATAATGAACAAATTTTTTTTCACTGAGGAAAATAATACTCTTCCGAGGAAAGTTTTGTATTTTGACAAATAATTTTTCATACATCTTGCCTGGGTAGTTAGCATTTATTGTATTGTGGTCTCACTTCAAACTTTAGACGGACTAGACTTGGACATACCAGCACAACAGGGAGGAGGATTCGATTTTGATGTAAACGGAGATGGCAACAACGAAGGCAAGTATATTGGGTGCTCTGTGAATATTATGGTAACTTTGCTTATCATAGCTACAAAACAAGCTGAAAATGACTCAAATACAGATATTTTAACATGTTGCATAGCTTGCAAAATAAAGCAAATTATTTTATTCAAACAAAGATACACATGAAGCGCTAGTTAGGAGCATTTGAATAGAAGTTGATCTTTTTTCTCGGGGAAGGGGGGGGGGGGAGGGGAGAGAGAGAGGGCATTTAATATTCCCTTTCCTGAAATTTTGCTAATCCCATTATTCAGTGTTACTCACACTAAGATTGCGAAAGACCAAGACTTTAAGGATTTTCAACAAATGAATATGGATTAGTAGGTAGTTAATGAAAACCCCCCCTCCTCCCCCTCCTCATCCACCCCTCCGAACTACTTAAAGAATGATATTACCAAGTTTAGAAAAAGTTGACTTTTACATGATTGTTGAAATAAAACTTGACTATTTATGGTAATGAGCTGCATTGTGATTGGTTAAAAGTTATCAATTGATAGAGACCAAAAGGAGGAAGATGCTCATTTGGTATAAATTGGCAATCAAGAAAATGGAAAGTTGATTGAGAGATTTGAACAAACATTACCGTTTATCTAAACGCTCAGTTTTTACATTGCTATAATTTTGCAAGCCAGCTATAAAAAATGCAACTTTTGTGTAATCTGTTTTTTTTGGGGGGAGGGGGGGTTTGTTTCATTTACATCATGGTGTCAGCAATGTAACTTTCTTATTTGAAAAGGGAAGGGTATCATCTGTGAAGAAATGCTTGCCTTGCTTTTTGTCATTACTAATATAGAAAAAACTAACACACTTTGACCAGACCTTCCTCCACTGTACTATTATTTTATGTGGCACATTCCTGTTGGTGTGAAGCAAAATCAAGCCAGCAGTTTTGTGGTGTTAATATCTAGGTGACTAGCTATCACAGGCCTGGAAATTAGGTTTCTTCGTCATTGTCTCAGGTCCATTTGAGACTTAATTTCTTATTTAACGTTGAATTTTGTATCATAATCGACTATCGAATGGAGGGAAAGGGATTTAAAAAAACCATTCATATCTGACTTTAGTCAACCAAAATCGTATCAGGAATGATGACATCGGGCATCAGGCTGCAGAGATTTTGTAAATGAAACGACAAACTTCATACATTGAATTTGTGAGACACAAAAACTTGTAGTGGTTGGTTTGAAGGATGAAAAATGTCCTTAGTAGGAATAATCAAATAGCTGTCAGGATTCAGTTCTCTCAGTTTATGTGGAAATAGTATATATTATCGGGTCAGAACGTTACAAAATCACCACTGGCCCAAGGGCAAAGTATGCGTGTATGACGCGAGACATGAAGGGGCCCCTCCCCGTTCTCCAAAATATCAGTTTAATTGTATATACACGTAGATTTGCGATTTGACTCTCACATGTCTCGGAAAACATCTAAAAGATGGCAAATTGTATTAAAATTGCAATTATTGATACTTGATAGACTGCTGAAAGTCTGAAGTTGAACGCATATCCTAACCCTGTAACGAGAGCTGCAGATGTTATATACAAAGTTGCAACCATTAGTGTAGTGTACTCTATTTTGTGTACCTATTTTTTGTACCTATTTTGTGTACCTATTTAACAGTATTTACTGTAGCATGAGTTACCTACGATTCAGGATTGTCACTCGGTAATTTGTTAGCAAACAAACTAACAAAAGTGTGTTTATTTATAATTATTGCCCTAAGTTTGTTTTATTAAGTGGTCTCCATTCAAGGTAGAAAGCAAAGGCAAGCTGATTGTACAACTGCCTACCGTTTCTTGTCAAACTCCTCAATGCCCTTTTTGTTAAACCGTTAAACTGGTATTATAGCATAGCAAAATAAATGCTGAAAAGTTCAAATTGATGCACCAATTTAATATCCAAACCTGTATGTTTATAGTCCACAGGAACACACTGTTTTCAGTATTTTATGAGAAACAAATTCATTAATTTCAGAACTACAAGATTAAGTGGAACACTTAGATATTCCCTGAATATGAGTCTATGTAGGGTAGCATGTTGCATTTTAACTAATTCCTAATCTGCTATGTATAGCTTGCTTAACTGTGCTTGATCTTGCTGTACGGTATTGCTAGAACTGTATTCTTGCACCTGCTACATATTAACATTACTGTGTATCATTTGACTGTACAATAAGTGACCTTTGTAGCCTATGCTTGCACCTGCTACATATTAACATGACTGTGTATTATTAGACTGTTCAGTAACTGACCTTTGTAGCTTAATGTTGCACCTGCTACATATTAACATGACTGTATAATTTGACTGTACAATAAGTGTCCTTTGTAGCCTATGCTTGCTCCTGCTTTGTATTAACATGACTGTATTATTTGGCTGTGTAGTAAGTGACCTTCGTAGCCTATGTTTGCACCTGCTACATATTAACATGACTGTGTATCATTTGGATGTACAGTAACTGACCTTTGTAGCTTATTCTTGCACTTGTAAAATGGTAACACGACTGTGTATCATTTGGACGTTCAGTTCAGTGACCTTCGTAGCCTATGCTTGCACCTGCTACATATTAACATGACTGTGTATCATTTGGATGTACAGTAAGTGACCTTTGTAGCCTATGCTTGCACCTGCTACTTATTAACATGACTGTGTATTATTAGACTGTTCAGTAAGTGACCTTTGTAGCTTATGCTTGCACCTGCTAGATGGTAACATGACTGTGTATCATTTGTATGTACAGTTATTACATTATTGAGAGCGTGGTGTCCAATTGGCTAAGGCGTCGGACTCGTGATCCAAGGATTGCTGGTTCGATTCCTGCCTAGTTCATTACGTTGTGTCCTTGAGCAAGATGCTTTATCTCAATTGCGTCTCTCCACCCAGGGGTTAAATGGGTACCTGTGAGGTAACTTGTCATTGGGTGCAGTATATAACTGCTGCTGACTGTAGGGATTGTCTCTGGGACAGACTATGATTGACCAGGGGGTAATATAACGTCTGTAAAGCGCTTTGTGACCTATCGCTGGTGTAAAGTGCTATATAAAAAAAAATCAAAAATATTAAAGTTACTTTTGCAGCTTTTTCTTGCATTTGCTTCAACAAATTCATGTATCATTTTGATGTACAGTGGTGAAAGGTGTCACAGCCGCTCCCCAAGCAAACAACCTCACCACCTCTGATAGCGGAAGCACGGCATCCACTTCCACAGGTATTTGACAAAGAAACCCATCATAACTTTCATGTTCCTGCATTTTCCTGCCTTCTTAAAATTCCTCTCCTATTTCATCTGCATCGTTTGAAATGTAAAGAAGCTTCAGCATAATTTTGTATTTCTACCAGTCCCGGACAATATACCAGTGCTAACACCACTCAATACTGTCCTCTGGTATATTGCTTCAAAGCACTCGTACTGACAGTATGAACAGTTCCTTAACCTTTCCGTTTACCATCACAGGGTTTCGATGCATGAAACGAAAAGATTGTATATGAATAAATTGTCTCAACTGGGCGTGTGTGCATTGACTGTACTCGTCTCATTTGCATTATTTTCCTTGTAATTTGCATGTTCCATTGTAATTATTTGCATGTTCAACCAACTTATTTTACGGAGACTTAGTTTACGTTGCTTTGAAGCATGGTTCAGATTATATTTACAGAATGATGGCTTATAGAATAGTGATCTGAATTTTATAATAGGATGAGGACAAAACATGCTTTGTTATTTCCAATTTTGGTTCTACCATTTTGTCAAATTTATTTTTATTAGATAGATTCAATATGACAAAACCACAGTCAGACATTTGGTTTGAGTTTTGAGTTTTGCATTTTTTATTTCTTTCTTTCTCAAATTATTTTTGTTGTTTTTTTGTTCCATATATATATATACAATAACACTAAACTCAGTCAGAGTGACATTACAGTACCTTGATGCAAATTGTGCATGAAGAAATTTTACCACTTTATTTGAGGAAGCTCTTCTTCTTTCCTCTCCTTTCCTTTTTTTTTCGTTTTTTTTTTTCGTCTTTTAGAATATTCATTAAATACACTATTTTATAGCAACTTTTCACATTTTATTCACACCACTTACTTTACACAAACAAACCTTGTACAAAAGTCTCTCTGCACTTAATACCAACAAGAAATAATAATGTTTTGTCACTCGTGCATCTAAAATGATACAGTTTTTTTATTATTATTCCCCCAAAGAGGTGTAAGTTGGCTGGGAATTCAGCCATTTAGTGAAACATGTGGTGCTCCGAGTGTTATATGCAAATTAGACTTGGCCAAGCAACTTCTACTATGAATGGAGAGGGAAGTGGGGAGGGGGGAGGGGGGGATAAGGATCAATTTTTTGGGTATGAACATCAACATTAATCGATACGTTTGTGTTCAAATCCTCCGTGCTAGAGAATGCTAATCTTAAAGACATAGACAAAACAATGGTCAGATTGATAATTAACCTTTAATTGCTAAACGAATAAACTAATCTTTCTTCAATTTCTGAACAGATACATTCAACCCGAATCTGAATCAGAACGATGACGGCCAAGACTCTGTAAGTAAAAGCTACATTCATATCTAACATAAATCATAACAATTTTACTTTTCTTACGGTTTTCGGGTAGTCCAGAAAATAGGAGAGAAGTGAGGAGAACGGGAAAAACCCTTTCCCTGAGTCTTGAATTTTTGAAGATTTAGTCTGGAAAATCAAGATGAGTCTGGAAAACTTGGCTCCATACCTCATTGCAACACCTTGTGTTATTGATATGCAGGGATATGCTCAAACTGGGCGGCACCGGGCGGCTGCGCCCAGCAGTTCTGAATGCCACCCAGCACAAACAGTATTTTAAACATTTCCGCCCGGCACTTATTTGATGATAATTTAACAAATTTTACCGTAACCAAAATTTGGGAGAATACATGGCACAGAATAGGAAAAATAGCACCACCTAAGTATACTTTATGTGCAAAATTTGTCCAGTGAGGAGGGGGGGGTACCCCACCTATGAGATCCCTCTCCCAGAGTGTGGATCACACTACCGCACAATCTGACCGGCACTCAAATATTCCTGAGTGCATCCCTGTATATGTATAACTGTTTTGTTATTGAAGAAGAACATATGTGCCAGGATCGGTCAGTTTTGAGCAATTTGTAACTTTTCATCGTACACTTTGTGTAACTTAACGAAGGCAATCAGGTCTCTGTAGCTGGATAGGTAACACAAGAGAACAGATAATGCAAAACCGACAATGTTTTGTAGTCAAAATATCAGTCAATTCAGGAAGAAATGTACTAATATCTCACCAACAACCAAAGTAAGTGATAACCTATAACATGGTCCTGAAATTTAGAACTCTGTCCAAAGGAAAACCCCCAAAAAATGGAGCTCGATTGAAGTCAAATTTTTAGAGGTACAAAAATTGCAAGTTGGGGGATGGTGGTCACATGCCTAAAGCAGTTAAAAAAAACCAAAAAAAAGTCAAGTGTAAAGCAAAACTCTTGTGATAAAAAACGATGTATGAAGCATCAAATCAAACAGCAGATGATGGATACAAGGGGGAAATCAATTGAATGGTAGTAAGTTAAACATCATGACTGTAGTAATAAGAGAGATGGTGTGTTCATGACATGCACTAAGTGATACTGGAGCTCACGTTGGTATCGGGCTGAAGATTGGAATGTACACATACACTAGGGGTTGTTCTTCAAATCTTGATCTGACTTGTCAAGGATATAAACATGTGATATTTTGGCTAATCACAGCAAAAATTTTGCCACTAAACATTCACGCTTCACCACCCCCCCCTTCCACCCCCAGGCCCTCAGTTCGTACCTGACGACGTCGGATTGTTAAATAGTTGATTTATCAGCCAAAAACAAATCTGAAAACGTATTAAATATTGTAACCAGCCACAGCAAAATACTCGGAACGGAATGGACTCCCTAGACAATGTTCAGCCGCATTATTTTTGCTGGCAATACCTATCCAGCTACAAAAGCCTTACCATCAGATGATATACCGACTATAGGTAGCCCTAACAGTAGGTCCATATTTAGTGTCTAGGCTTCACAGTTAAACCATAAAATGTGATTTGAAGAAGGGAAAAAAATTTGGGAATTTTGTTTGTTTAAAAGATTTTGAACCATGTATTCTCAAAGATGCTTCCTTTCTTTTCATTCTCATGGGAAGTTTTCTTTTTGGGGATGTTTTCACAGAATTATCAAAAAAAATTAAAATGTTGTCGCCAAGAAAATCTGTAGTATTCAAAATAATTTATGCTAGGCAAACTCCACAAGCCTCAAAAAGACTTATTGAGAATATTCCCCCTTTTTTTTTTGGCCCCCCAATATTGTCATTGTCATTATAAATCTTGTATATTTTATAATTGTATTTTTAATTTTTTTATTTCTTTTTTCTAGTTTCCGGATGATCTTGCATCAGACTGTATGTATTAACCAGAATTTATTGTTTGAGAAGCATAATCTTCACATTAGCCAGAAAATACTTTACATTTGTAAAACCTTGTGATAGTTGCAATAAGTGGTCTTCTACAGTAACTGCATGAATTGTGTAGTTCATTTGGCATCCACAGTTTCATTGAAAATGTATCATAATAAAAAAATTCCCCTTTACAATAAATCGCAAAGAATTTGTACGTTTCATTGTACAAGAAAAATTAGCGATTGTCCTGTCATTTGCCAGACTTTCAGAATGCTTACCGTCGATAATATTCAACATAACCCAACAAAATCGAAAATTTTGAGAATCGCTCATCTTTTCTCTACAAATTCAATGATGGTGGTACCTGTCTATCAGTCCACGGCTACACTGTAGATGTTAATCCATTGTTTTATAGCTTCTATTAATTTCATGGAAGAAAACAATTACTCTTAGAAATTTATTTAAATAAGATGTGACACCCACATATTATTTTTAAGCAGCATTTGCACTAAACCGTGTACTATATTTACGCAACATTACTCTTTTAATGCTTTCCTGTTAATTTGGGTAGTGTTTTTTTGTGATCTGCTGACATGATTTAAATTACGTTGTTCGGCCAGTGCTGTGATTAATGCAAAATGTGATGAAGCGTTATGCAGATAGCTTGCATGCAATCCTTACAAAGCCCTGTTAACTTTTGAGAATACAAGGAGGAAACGGAACCCTGCAAGGTCCATCAATATCGTAGTGTGGGAGCTGCTCACCTGTACGGGATCAGATCCCGCAATGGTCATGGCCATTTGGTGGAGGAGCCGGTCCCGACAAGGGCGATCGTAGCCTGGTCAAAAGACTCAAGATCTCGGGGTGACTGGACCTTGGCACTCCCCACACAAACACAAACCCACGCACCATAGTACTATAACTAGCAACTGCAGGCGTTATTAATTTTGACTCGACCTCAAATTGTAACATCAGGATTTTCAAGCGTGATCAATTTATTTTTTCTCATATTGAAGAAGCCTTGAGTGAGAGGACTTTTGTTTGATTTGTAGGGAAGGGAATGTTACATAAGCCATGTCACATTTCCCCCTTAGTACTGAACAGTAGTGTGAGTGAAGGTGTTTCTTATGTTAGTAGTATATTCCAGTGTATGATAAATTAGGCACAGTGTCCATCAGTGCTTCAAACTGGGGAGAACTGGAGAGACTCGCGTTCAAAAACATTGGGCTTTATGGCAACATCATGTGTCATTTAACAAGCATCTGCCCATTCCCAAAAATGTCCCTTGTAACTAAACTCACTGTTGATTGCCATTCTCCATAGGGCAATATGCTACATATTTCTCTACTGAGTTAGAATGGCGAAAAACCTTATTAAGTTCTTTCCGTGCATTGCACACAGTATCGCATCAGAACTGCGGTTTGTCTATTGTGTGCAGGACAAAGCAGAGGAACTGTGATCGGTCATCGTGACTTTTTCCTGATTGCATAATGTTCTTTTGCGTCATTCATGTTGCAATCTCAAATGTGGAGGAGTTGAGGGTCAACTTTATTACCTCTCCGGGGGGAAAACAGAATCCTTGCATTCTCAGATGTGAACAAGGCCTAATAAACCATGTTCTTTTGTTGATTTTTGTCCTGAAAGGAACCAAACTAATAGTGATAAACTTACAGAACTGCTTTTGATCACCAAAATTCTTTGTGCTTTTGTGCATTTGTGAGTGCATGCATTATGCTTGAGTGCATTCATTATGTGTGAGTGCATGCATAATATATGAGTGCATTCATTATGTGGGAGTGCATTCATTATGTGGGAGTGCATTCATTATGTGGGAGTGCATTCATTATGCGTGAGTGCATGCATTATGCGTGAGTGCATGCATTATGCAAGAGTGCATGTATTATGTGTGAGTGCATGCATTATGTGAGTGCATGCATAATATGTGAGTGCATTCATTATATGGGAGTGCATTCATTATGTGGGAGTGCATTCATTATGTGGGAGTGCATTCATTATGTGTGAGTGCATGCATTATGTGTGAGTGCATGCATTATGTGTGAGTGCATGTATTATGTGTGAGTGCATGCATAATATGTGAGTGCATTCATTATGTGGGAGTGCATTCATTATGTGCAAGTGCATGCATACTGTGTGAGTGCATTCAATATGTGTGAGTGCATTCATTATGTGTAAGTGCATGCATTATGCGTGAGTGCATGCATTATGCGTGAGTGCATGCATTATGCAAGAGTGCATGTATTATGTGTGAGTGCATGCATTATGTGTGAGTGCATGCATTATGTGTGAGTGAATTCATTATGTGTGAGCGCATGCATTATGTGTGAGTGCATGCATTATGCTTGAGAACCTTTTATACCCTAGTTAGAATGAGCAATAAAAACAGTATTAATAGTTAGATTTTTCTTTCTCTTTATTTTTCTCCAATTAGATTCTACAGATGTAAGTATATCATTCAGAATCGTTGCAGATTATTTTCAAACTTACCATTGTGATAGTAAAAGGACAGGTCATAGCCTGATGCCAAAAATAAATAAATAAATAACATCTTCCAGAAATCAGTAAAAGCAGACACTCAACTTCAAATTCTGGAGAGTAAGAAGTTAAACGGTAAAAATAAACCAGTAGATAAGTACATTGATGTCGAAACCATGATAGGATTGATATTAGTAAGGCCTGATTATTATTATCAATATTATTATAAATCAAACTGGTGACAGTAAATTGCTACAGTTATGTCATGTTTGGAGTTCATGGCCCTATGAATGTTCCCCTTTCCCCCTCCTCTGACTGAATATTGATGAAAGGGGTTAGCATACATTTTACAAGAGTTACAATTGTTGAGCTTAACTGTAGGTAGCCTAACATAAGGTCTGCATTGGTGTGTAGGCTGACTAGGCTCAGAGTAAACCTAAGATGTGTTTTGGTCTTGAAAATGTCTTTTTAGTTGTTTAAAGCTAAGGGAACCATGGGTATTAGTGGCTATTTGTTCTACTGTCCATAGAGTATGTTCCTAGTAATAATGTCATTGTCTTTAACCTATTGTTTCAGGATGTCATTATAGTATGTTCCTAGTGATAATGTCCTTGTCTTTAACCTATTGTTTCAGGATGTCGTTAGAGTATGTTCCTAGTGATAATGTCATTGTCTTTACCTATTGTTTCAGGATGTCGTTAGAGTATGTTCATAGTGATAATGTCCTTATCATTGACATATTGTTTCAGGATTTCGTTCGAGTATGTTCTTAGGATGTTGCTCGAGTAATAATGTCATTGTCTTTTGTTTCTAGTCATAATGTCATTGTCTTTTGTTCCTAGTCATAATATCATTGTCTTTTACCTATGGTTTCAGGATGTTGTTTAAGTATTGTCTTTTGTTCCTAGTCATAATGTCATTGGCTTTTACCTATTGTTTCAGGATGTCGTCCGAGTATGTTCCTAGTCATAATGTCATTGGCTTTAATCTATTGTTTCAGGATGTCGTTCGAGTATGTTCCTAATGTAATGTCATTGTCTTTTATTCCTAGTCATAATGTCATTGTCTTTAATCTATTGTTTCAGGAGGAAGGGAATCAACTTCCTAATGAAGAAAGGATAGAGGTAAGTCTTTTCACTCTCCCTGTTTCCCGACAATCGTACGATTGCATGAAATCTATGTCAGTAATGCTTCACAGAGAAACTTGAGAATATTGATGAAAGGGGTTAGCATACATTTTACAAGACTTACAATTGTTGAGCTTACTGTAGGTAGCCTAACATAAGGTCATCATTGGTGTGTAGGCTGACTAGGCTCAGAGTAAACCAAAGATGTGTTTTGGTATTGAAGATGTCTGTTTCGTTGTTTAAAACTAAGGGAACCATGGGTATTAGTGGGCAATTTTTCTTTGTCTTTCGTCTTCGTCTTTTGTTCCTTGTCTTAATGTCATTGTCTTTTACCTGTTGTTTCAGGATGTCATTTGGACAGTATGTTCCTTGTCATAATGTCATTGTCTTTTCCTATTGTTTCAGGATTTTGTATGAATATGTTCTTAGTAATAATGTCTTTGTCTTTTGTTCCGAGTCATAATGTCATTGTCTTTAATATATTGTTTCAGGATGTCGTTATAGTATGTTCCTAGTAATAATGTCTTCGTGTTTTGTTCCTAGTCATAATGTCATTGTCTTTACCTATTGTTTCAGGATGTCGTTCGAGTATGTTCCTAGTAATAATGTCATTGTCTTTAATCTATTGTTTCAGGATGTCGTTGGAGTATGTTCCTAGTAATAATGTCATTGTCTTTCATTCCTAGTCATAATGTCATTGTATTTAATCTATTGTTTCAGGATGTCGTTCGAGTATGTTCCTAGTCATAAAGTCATTGTCTTTAATCTATTGTTTCAGGATGTCGTTGGAGTATGTTCCTAGTAATAATGTCATTGTCTTTTATTCCTAGTCATAATGTCATTGTCTTTAATCTATTGTTTCAGGATGACGTTCGAGTATGTTCCTAGTAATAATGTCATTGTCTTTTATTCCTAGTCATAATGTCTTTACCCTATTGTTTCAGTTTGCAGAGAAACCACAACCTAATGAAGAAACAAAAGAGGTACGTCTTTCCACTTCCCCGTTTCCCGACAATTGTACGATTGCATCAAGTCTATGCCAGTAATGCTTCACAGAGAAACTGTTAAGTTCCAAATGCAAGGATATGGCAAGTTTGCCACTGCACGGTTACAGGAATACGAATTGTAGCGCTACAAGAAGAGCGCAATGTTAATCGACAAATATATGGCAGGAAAACGAGGCGTATTCAAGTTGGGTGGCTAAACCTCAAAGTGTGTACCTAATACATATTATGTCTTGTTTTGCCATCCATACAGACAAGTGGGCACTCAGGAGCTGAAGAGCAGTTA
>KN890066.1:0-14713 GCA_000934455.1 Apostichopus parvimensis
CCCCCCCCCACCCTCCCCTCCTCTGACGACTCCAGTTCCTATACACTCTTGTAGCCTATGAAAATGATATGTTGCATCAACTTTGTAGTCTACATTTGATCAAACAAGTCATAACTCGGTCGTTTATAGTATAGCAGAAGACTGCCGTATACGTGTAACTAAATCTGAGTGTAGTTTATATCCGATAATAATTTCTTGATCAGTCTAACACAAAGATACCGCGGTACATGATCCCAACGATGTAAATGCAGCTTTCAGCTTGTTTGATGTAAACCTTGACTTCACAATGACCCGAAATGAAAACAGAAAATAACTAGATGTGAATCCAATTAACTTGATCATTTTACTGCCCTTGTCTATGTACATGTAGAGTGACGCCATGTGGTGACGCTATATCACATCAGTCTCAATTACGCGAGACTTTTTTTGTTTATTATTAATCCTGTTATCGAAATTCAACAATACGCGATTGGATCCAGCGAAGGCCAAACTTCCAATTAAATTCCAATCAAAATTTCATCTCTCTGGGCCATCGATTTTAAATACCATTTTTTCTGGGGCTTCCGAAGGATCTCAATGTAACCGAAACTATAGCTAATTGCTAGATGACTCTTTTGTTGACCTTTAGTCTCCCAAAGTTACATATTTCATCCACATGTTATTGATTGAATATAGGGGCCTTAATTCTCATTCTAGGTCACTCAATGTTCAACGAGTGGCTTGTTTGTTTATCTCATTAACTCTTGCTCTAATAAAATGTATACTAATTAACTCGTCATGTTTTGACGTCAAGTTTCAACTGGCGGTCATTGACACCAATGTAAGCCTATACATGTATGTATGTATGTATTTGTATATTATCCTTCTTAATTCAATAGCGTGAACTTTTTCAATCAAACTGATTAAATTTCATTGTAATCCTTTAATCAGTGTAAACCGTTCATCCTTTGATCAGGGTAATCCGTTGAAAACTCTATGAGGGAGTTTTTTTCTATCAACTTTAAACTTATTTTGCTTACAATTTTACTTAAAAAGAAGTACCGTAATACTCCGAGTTTTATACAAATTGATGACCCTATGTGCCTACGGTGGGTACAGATTTATCACTTACATAACATAAATCAAGCAACCATACCGGACGAATATGGTCGCTATACACAAGAAGTTATTAAATACCAGTCGACATCTGTGATTTATTAACCTGTAACCTATAACACGGAGACCGTTGTAAATATAAAATCCAATTTACGTCATCTGCAGGCTGGTCGCCTTCAAGCAGTTGAGAAGTTCACAAGGCAGGGTCACGTGACATATCGATTTCCCCTCCACCCCCCCCCCCTTATGTTCAGTTTTTCACTATATGGCGATGTTCTTTTGAATGAAACTCCCAAGAATAGACACCTTGTACCATTTCATGTTAGAATGTAGATTTGCGTTGAGTGCAGGGTTAAAACAATTTCTCTGAATATGCATGAACACCACACGATACTGGATGTGTAAGACAAGATGGACTAGTCGAGGATTCAATAAAATGATCCTCTGCCCCTCGCCCCCACACCCTCACCCACCGAAGAAAAGAAGAAGGGTGCGGCCTAACCAGAGTGCCTTATAAAAGCCTCTATAGTACAGTGCCTAAACACTGTGAATCAAGTGTACTGTCTCCAAGTTAAAGTTCTTGCATTTCGACAGTGGTCACACGGAATCTCTCAGCAGCAGAAAGATTGATTCCTTAAAGTGGCCTCTGTTGCAAGAATTTTTGCATTAAACATCTTAAGTCACTTTGCGATATTCCTGATACGAGTCAGTCAACAAGTTTTAAATTTCGTCCCAAGAAATTCAGATATCAGTCAATACTTCCCTCCATTACTTACAGATGTTTAAAATTTGAAAGACGCCGAAAAATGTTTGAAGGAAATGGTAGAATAATTATGTATCGAATTATTGGAGAACGGCATGCAAAAGTTATTACCAATAGTTTATGGAGTTATCTTGTTAATAGCTTAAAATATGTTCAGAATGATCATTTTCCTGGTAATTCTCAGACTGCAAATATACAGAAATGAATGAATGAGAAGGGGCTACGTAATCTTATTGTCACCCGGTGCATGATGGGAATTGAAAGACAATTGCACAGTATGTTTTAGCAATAGCTATCTTCCTTTCTGAAGAGAACCTTCATGAATATTCAACAGCTAAAGTGTGTTTCGTCATTCCGTCTCCACAGGGACAGAAATGTTTCCTTTGTACGAAAAGGCACGCAGGATATTTAATGAATATTCATACCTTATATTATCGTTTGTTGTTTTAACTTCAAACATTGCAAGATTTATGTTCATACTGTCAGTATAACTGCTTTGAACCATACAGTAGTATCAGCATTAGAAAATTGTCTCAACTGCATGCCTGCAACTGTGAAAATTGCCAAACGTTGTAGACTTATAGGGATTGCTATAACCCGATCCATGAACGCAGGTTACCGAAGAAGAGTATAATAGAGTTTGCCTTGTTACCTGCCATACCACGTCACAAGATATGGTCTTGGACTCTTGGCTATACTTAAAACCGATATTTTAAAACAATATCTTAGGTTTTATTATTTTCTTGTTCTCTCTTTACATGTAAAGTTATTACCTTTTATAGCCTCTGGATGAAATTTTATGCTCACTGTATAAAGGCAAAAAACCCACCAAGAACAATTTTCATGATAAAAAAGCACCGATGCGTTATGAAGATACCTTAAGGAATAGATTGTGCATAAACAGTATAAGTATCATGTTAAATCGTTTCAATCGATCACACACCAATAGGATTGTAAAATCATTTATGTTATCATAATAACGCCCGCTGGGCGGTAAACCTCCCGTCTTAGAGTTCTCTTTTGATGAAACCGGTCATACCTAACATATGTATGCCATAACATTTATATCATATCTTTCAACATGACAGACTACTCTATAGTTAAAGTTATATTCCGATGGGCTGAAATAGAATGCTTGGCATAATTTATGGCAATTGATGGCAATATTCTGCATTTTTATAGATCGAAAACACATTCTCATAGCATTTTGTAGCAAAGACTAATAGATGCATTTTTCCTTTTTAATTTGGTGATATTTTGTGAATGCACCTGGCAATAGCAAAGAGAATGATGTCATCGAGGCAATTAAATTGAAAATACTTTAAGTTTCATTTCCCTTTGTAATATTTCAATGATTTATTCACAGAGGATAATATAATATTTGTACAAAAAGAGTTGCACATTTATGTGCAATTAGGCTAAATACAGAGGCAATTGGCAGCTATAGAGAGACATTTCTAATGTTTCACTTTTCAAGTACATATCAACAAGAAGATAAAAAGCAATAGAAAGGTACATCGTTTGATGCCATGACGTCACGACAGACCACATACTGTGATACACTCTGTGTAGTAAATGATATAGGTTAGTCAGTTGTATGTTATACATTAAATCAACCATAACTCCATTAAAGGACAATATATTGGGATTGGGATATTTCCCTAACCATGTGAAATATATTTCTCTTTCCGTGAAAAAATTATGCCATTTGGTGGAAAAACTCATTTCTCAGGAGCAAACATTATGTTATAAAATAAAACGTGGAGATGATATTCGTGGGGAAGGGCGGTGTGTGTTGGTGTGGAGGGGACAAGAGGGGGTTGGGGAGACGAGGGGGTGGGGTTCTGCCATTATCACCTTTGGGTGCATCTCTGTGATACGGGGAGTATTTAGCATTGTAACGCATACCACATTTACCAAAGCCACCGGATCTTCTATTTACATCGTTGATAAATTAATTCCTTAATTAAAACAATACGAATACTCTAAATATCACCAATCGTTAGTCCCATTGTACATTGATATTCTGTTTGTCTGTATATGGTTCCCATTATACTAAGCAAATGTGATTTCGACAAATTTATCAATAAAATATGACAAATTCAGATGCTTTAAATTTTAGGTTATGAAGAATATCACGTTTTGGTTTGTCAATATCTTAAGGCTGAGTCATAAAGATGACTGGCTCGTCCCTACAAGAACCACCCGACATTCTCCGCGGGATGCCAAGTGCAACTTAAGTCGGGACTTGAACCATTTTTTATCAAAACAATATATATCTATATCTATATATTTTGAAAGAACCAGTATGTGGTACCTTCAATAACATGGTATACTGAACATTTTCTTTGTAAAAAAAAAGACCTTTGTTGTGAAACAAAGACATGCATTGTTAACATGAGATATACACATGTATTTCTGAACAGCAACTCCCTGTTATATATATTGTTGTCTCCTGACAAGTATTTAAAGTTATATATTATATCTCAGACACACGCACGCAAACACACAAACAGACATTTTCCTTAATGTTTTTATATTGAATTTGGAACAAAGAGCTAAATTTAAGCAATAAAACTGTTTCTTTCATTGGAAGTGGTGTCAAGCGTCTGTTTTATCCGAGATATGTCTGTTAATTTTATTTACGAAGAACTACTTGTTGCCATGGTATGAATTAAACTAGACAATGTTTCAGTGAGGTATTATGTTCAGCAAACACAGTTAAAGTAGAAAAAATGTCTCCCTCTTATGCTCCATACAATATCGGTATTCCGGTATACCGGGAATAAAGGGACGGTGTTAAAAATGAAAATAATTTCACGGTAGACAAACAGTTATATATAGTTGCCAACATGACGCTTTAAGAAATGCCACGAAATCGCTTTGCACAATTACAGAACCGTTTTAAAGAATCCTGCTGTGTTCACAACTTGACTTCTTCCAGACTCCGGGAAAGGACTTGAACAACCAATATTCTCTTGAAAGATTGTCTCGTACGTGCAAGATACTTTCATAACGTCTATTTAAAATCCCTGAGAAACGTCTGACTAATCTATCATTCCAGATCAATCTATTCCAAACAGCCTTTCAAAGTTACAGATGATATTTTCATGTAAGACCCGGGACGGATTTTGCTCATTTCTGCAAAGATTGATCGGATGAATAGTTATCTTCGAATTACATCTTTTTCGGGGGAGGGGAGGAGGGGGGATAGGGATAGAGTTGGTGGTGGTGGAGGGGAGGCACGGAAGTGTAAGAAATATTTCCTAAAGTATCATCATTGAATTGAGTTCAATCAGATATTTAGGACGTCAAACGTTCAAAGAGTGGCCTTAATGGACATTCTTCGAAATCTGGGTGATCACTTGTAACTGCTGTTCACATCCTGCAGTAATAAAACATTCATGTGTGGCCTGTACCAATGAGCTCCTGTTTCTACTTTGTGACAGGTACATTACAATCTCTGGTTCCATATAAAGTCTCATTAAAAAAAGGTCATCATATGAGGTAGATAATTGCCCAAATTTCTTGAAAACATATGTTTCTTAATTTTGTTTTTAATATTACGTAATTTACGTTGTTGAGTGATAGCTCAGGAATATTACGAGAACAGATATACACTACGTCAGCTCACTTAGGAGGTCGAGGAAAGCAAAAGGTCAGCCGAATAGATGGCGCTATACTTAAAAGTGACGATACACAAATCTCTGTATTTTCATTCATGCACTCTAACACCCTAGCCATACAAAATAATAAACTATTATGTAGTAAAATATCTTAAAGAAATAGCATCGACTGTATATGTATTATCTCTTGCTCTGCTGATCACAAAAATTCCTTTTCATATTTCTGACCTGCTTCTAGATATATATATTCAAATAAGAGAAATGAAATTATTTGCCTAATTATAGGTCATAATCTCGATCACATGGCTTTGTAAAAAACCCCTTCGGTTCTGTTTTACTTCTTCATTTTGATATTTCTGTTTCTTTCTTCAACAGGATCCTGATATATCTAATACAGGACTTAAACTACAACCTTGGGCCAGTGATGAACATTCCTTAGACGCAGAAGCCAGTCGTTTCTTAAAATATATTACAGTACCACAGGTAAATGTCGTTTCTACATGATTAGACTGACTTGATATGAGGTTTTGCATGTATTTTTAGGTATTCAAATAAGGAGATATTTTATAAGTGTTTGGCCAAAGAAACAGTGGCCACGTGCACAGGATTTCAAAGGGGGAAGAGGGGGCGGCAAATGCCAAACACTTCTCGACTGAGTTAGGTGTATGGGCCGGAACCTTTACGGACGGGATGTTGGCGGATAAAGACATTTACGAATGAGAGATGTGGCTTTGCGGTTGTTGACTCTTATGTACTGATTATTGGTCGATTCTCATTTTTTCCCTTTTCTCCTATTTAAATATTTCTTTCTTGCTCAAAGTTTCGTTATTTTGAATGAATTCTTAAGAGAGTTTAAGTTACTGGTGTGCATTGTTTTACATCTCCTTCACATAATTATGTATTCAAAAGAGAACAATTGTGAACAAACTGTTTATCTGCCTGTGCCGTATATCTATACTTCTCATTTTAGGGGGGGGGGGCAATATTTTTCATGGGGACAGGCATGACCTATTTTCTAAAACAAAAATCTGATATTTTACTTGGGGGGGGGGGGCAAGGTCATAAGGCTGTCAGATAATTGGGTGCCTAGCCATGCCACTGTTATCTGCCGCAACTTGTAAGCATGCATCTTGGTGGAAGTAATAATGTAATAATGAATAAATGTCTGCTTGCTCTCCACCTCTGTGATCACAGTATGACTAATAGCACCGTCTTGGTTTAGAAGATCAGAAAAATTGTAACAGAAATTCATTTTATTTTGTTAATTTACAGAAGGAGTGCAAAGCATCCAAGCTGGTAGGTTGTCCGAAGTCTGGATGTCCTACGAACTGGCCTTTAAATATCTGCTTTAATGAAATAGCCAAACGACAGAAGTGCATCGTTTACTCATTTAGGTAAATATTTCCCCTCTCGTTTAGCATATTTACTAATATTATTTCGGGCGAGTTTCTTTGAATTTATACAAATTAATATAGCAATTTGCAGAAAGACGGAGGGGTGGCGGGGATTGGAGGAAGGGGATTGGGAAGAGGGGGCGGGGACTGAAGAAGAAAAGCTTTCATAAGCAGCACCAGCCCACCCCTACCTCCCACTCACAATCCCTACACTGCACCCATCCCCATATTCATGCCAAACCCATAGTTCTCCTTTCCCGTGAGGCAAACGGAATGCAAAATGTAAAAAAAAGGGTGAACACCGGGAACGAGATATAGTAATGATTATTTATCAAATGTTATTCAATATAACGTTAAAGCGAAAAAACAGCTTTGAGTCTTTCGACGTTCAGAATAAGATGTGGCGCTCTTTTGAAACCATTTGCCCAGTCGTATACCCGCGTTAATTATGTGAAAGTAGTATTGACCGATACGATAAACAGATCAAAGCGTTGACGAATTGATAGTTATTAATGTGTTATTAATTTTCGTTGACATCGAAAGTGATTCCCTATACATGCTATGCGGAACTTGACATATGATGTGTATTTTGTCCAGTTTTTTTTTCCAGTGACATTAATTTATATTGCTTAAAGATCACTAGAATTGCACATAATATGTCTAGAAAGTTTAAAATACACACACACACACACACATTGACTGGACCCTCAATCAGTCTTATTCAGTCATTTTTTTATCTGCTATAACCGTCAACGATGTCTGAGAACAATATGTTAATACAGACCATCCAAAAAGTACATTTAATGTCGAATAAATGGCATATTGGAAAGATTAGATTCATTTGCATGCGAAAAAATTGGGAAATTTTACGTCCTTTGATAAAATATAAATATTTCTTGGTTCTCTTTCTCCCCCAGGACCAGTTTCCCTACCCTGGACTTTGAAAATGAAATGGCAGATGCAGGGTGTGAGGTCCATGTATTTGATCCTACGCAAAGGTCCATGAGATATGAACCACTGGCCCAACGTCCAGCGGAAGACGTCCAACGCAATTTGGTCTTTCACAGAATAACCCTTGACTGGCGGGAAACTGTTTCGGAGTTTGAAATCTTCGGTCCGCCATCTTTGAGAGCAAAGAATCTTCGAACGGTGATGGCAGAGCTTGGTCACCATACGGTTCGTAACTAAATTACGTCACAGAGATAATCAGCAAATAAAGTATAACAACAAACATTCTCCCAGAAACACAGACACACACATGAAAGTCGTGATACATGACAACAATGCAAAACACCTACCACGAGCTAAGTTCAAACTATAGGGGTACCCCCACTCAAATCATAGGGGTGCGGAGAAGGGGTGGGATACGGAGAAGGGATGGGATGAGAGAGACGGGGAGGATTGAGATGGGGGCGTAGTTTCACTTCCCTGATCATCTATATGCAGAGAAGCATCGTTAGATCAATGTAACCTATGCAGCATATGAATCTTCAAACATACTTGACACCATATACCTTACACCATACCTTACACCTCTCTTACACCTTCAATTTTGCGAACTCTATAAATACACCACTCATTCACTTGAAAGGAGACGCAAAGCCAATCCTTACTGTTTTCTTAAAATGATAGAAATACTGGCAGTGAACAAGCTCAAGGTACAGGCACAAGATGCTCAATGACGTCATATTAACACTTGCTCAAGTTTTCCCATCTTGTCATTAGGACTTTCATACCTTCCAAGAGAAATGCTATTATTCTTCGGGGGAGGGGGGGGGGGGTGAATGGCAAGCATTTCTATCACGAAGACATATCATGATTGTATTTCCATCTCCTTTAGGCACTTGAGTCTACTTATATATGAGTAACGTCTTGTAACTTTTGTAACGAAAGTGAATGCCGCCCTCTTTAAGAATGATACCCTTCGTATTTCACAGTTTATTCACTTGTACATATCTTTGTTAAGTAATCCATCACAATCTTTTTGATCACGTTATTAAGATATGATGACTGTTAATTTTAAACAATGAATTTCAATCTTATCTATTAAATTTCATTCAAATCGTTTCGAAATTTAGTGCTAATGAAGCTAGGTTGAGTACATTTACGTGATCACGTGTCCTTTGAATTAGAAACTTTTATATACAAAATTGCACAAAATAAACATCAGAAAACCATCATGATTTTCCTTTAAAATGACTCGCCCGTGGTGCCTTCGATTCGTTATGACGTCATCATCTTCATGTGAAATGTGAGTCCAGTATAACATTAAACTTTTATATTGTGTACAACTGAAATGCTTGAAAAAAGACTCGTTCAGCTAAGTTTATGAATATTCATTAAATTAACCATTTTAAATATTTATTTTTTATTTTTCAGGTGGAAGTTCTGAGGGCAGACTTAGAGAGTTCGGAATGGAAACTTATAGAGAACCTTTTACAGGATCGATGGATAAATCGAATCAATCAATTAATATTAAATGTACATTTACATTGGAGTGGATTTGAAGTATCTGGCGCCAAACCAGACGTTGTTCGGTTCTGGTATAGTGTTATCTTTGGTTTAGGATCTTCGGATTTCCATTTGTTCAACTCAGTTGCACACCTCAACGCGCCACAGATATTTCTTGGCGAAACCGGAAAGTTTAATGCGAGTTCTAGTTACACTCTAGCCTTTATGAGAAATTTATAATAATACTTTAAAGAAATAGAAAGAGGAATTATTCCAAATTAGTTATTTTGCCAATTAGTGTAGAATTACTTGCCTTGTTAGGTTTCAAACCACGTTTAAGTTGCTTCAAGCACATTTGATACATTATGTACATAACAAAGCTGACGTAGTCTTTTATTTCATACTAATGTATTTTTGAGTGAAAATTTACAACTAAAAGAAGAAATGTGTAAACCCACCCCCGGGGATATTACCCCACCTATAAAGCTCAAGGGAACCATTATATGAAGGGACGGAGGAGTGGGAGGAATTGGAGAGAGGTGGAGTATAATGGATCAGATCCTATCAAAGTATTGAAAGATCTTTAAGATTTGAGTGAAAAATCTATGGTATATGGTTTAATAATCTTTCGGTCATTTGAATTTTCATAAAAGTGGAAAGGTAGCCACCATTCCACTAGTTGTCAAAAACATTTACCTCGAAGTTCTACCGTTTCAATTTATTCCCAACTTTAGGGAGAGTTACTATTACTTTAATTATTATTTTTTATTTAGAGTGGTTATTAAATTCAAGTACTGAAATACTGAAATTGTTTGATGAAAGAAGAAATAGAAAAGTTATTCTGCTTTGAACAAAGCAAAATGGGTCATCGGTGCCAGATAACAGATTGGAAATTCTTGAAGAATCTGTACTTAATGGCGCGAATCTCTCGAGCTACAGACAATCAAATGTATGGGTGTGGTGCAGGGCGGTGGTGGGGTGTGGGAGTCAGGGGTAAGGAAAAGGAATGGAATTCTCAAGTAACTTTACAACAAACTTATTTTGAAACGAAACTTGGTATGTAATATCTTCAATATCACGTGACCATGGTCCTAATACCAGATGACTGAGGCTGGGATTGGGGTCATTTTGACAGTGGTGACGTCATAGTTATTTTGAGTGTTTAAATAGTAGCTTTCAAGTCGATGGAGCTTTCCAAACCCTAGAAAATGTTAAATTATGTTGTTTATGTGAAATTTGTAAGATATGTACGTTTCCCTAGCGTGTTCCACGAAAAGAAATTGAAGCCCCCCCAAAAAACGTTGCATGATTTCAACTGCATATGCGCGACACATAAGATTAAAACAATGTCTTTGGTTTTACTACTTAACATAATTCTCGCCTACTTTGAAAATTACATTCACAGCATGACATCAATTACAAAATCGATTATCGAAATTCATATATATAGTCATAAGAAAAAAATCGTCTCCGTTAAATTTCTGGTTTTGCAGAACGATAGACACGTGTGATATCTGATTGTATTTGTGCCACGTGACCTGACCCATAACTATGACACGCACATGCGCAGTTGGAATCAATGAAAACGGCTAACTTTTTTGTACATGGATATTTGTGTGTTAGCTATGACGCACGTTTGAAATTTGTTACCTTATTGCCGCTTACGAAGAATGCTGTGAACGTTGGTTGAAATGACGTCATGAACTATACGGCGAACTGGTGTAACGGTTGTTCAACTGTATTTGAATTATCATAAAAAATAATAATAATAATTAGAAAGAGTCGGAATGGTTTATCTTTAATTCTGAATATTGTAATGCTGTATGCTTTCTATGATACAGGCCACCTTTGCTGAAATTTGATTTCTATTAACGTCGCTAGTTCAAACGGGAAAACGTCACACGTATGTTTATTTTTGAAACATAAATACCTTTCACAATGACTAAAAATGAATCAAAATATGTGTATATTGGGGAGGAGTGGGTTGAGAAGATTTCAATGATTAAAACCTTGAAACAATTAAAAAACAGATAATCAAACACCGTAAAGGTGCATTCCAAGTGTGACGTCATGGGATGCTGCCCAATGACGTCATTTCCATAAATAATGTAGTAAAAGCAACGTGTGATTTCTATCACTTGATTAAATTGCATTTCCTAAGAGGACTTCTTATTAATCCCGTCTTCCGAAATTGTTTTCCTATTTCGTCAATATTTTCGTCAAAATCTTTCTTCTTGACCATAAATTATGTCCAAGTGCAATAACCGAAGAATGAATGTTGCTGCCTTTGTTTCCATGGTTACAATTTGTACCGTTCTTCATAACTTAAGAACTTAGTTCGTACTTTTTTTTAAGACCTGACAATAAATTATATTTTCACATTTTGAAAATGAGTCTGTATTTTATATTATATATATATCCTTTATAATTTTATTTCTTCTTTGAGGGTATCAGGGGATTTGGGGTGGGGTGGGGATAAGTTTACTGTTTATTCACGATAGTTTCTCTTGTAGAGCGTCAGTTTGTTGCCTCACAAGTTAATTTTGGGAACCTCGTTTATTCACTAGCGCCCTCTCAGGTGCAAAGCATTGAAAAAAAAAAGACCATTTATATAGAAACGTAAGATAACAGTTTTGCTTCAACAAACTCAGAGACTCTGAACAATAGGCAAAATTACTTAAAGGATTTGTCAATAAATGATAAAGCGTGACATTATAATTATGTGTGGAACATAATATGTATTAAACTAACGCTAAAGCAACGGTCCGCAAATTATGGGACGGGGTACAAAATTGGGTCGCAAGAAAGTTTCCGTAGGCTACGGCATTTTCTTTTAGACGTCGGTAAATTTATCCACAGTTTCTTTAGTTTACCGTTTGATAACGATTTTTTTAATTCACATCGGAGTCCTCATAATCCAAGCTAGCTATTATGCATTCTGTGTACCAATTTGGGGGTGCGTGCGTGTGTTTGTGGGGGAGGGGGTGGGGTCAGTCCTCATGGAACGTCCTGGGTCGAGAGACTGATGGGCGCCAAAGTAATGAAACAGTAATACGTGGTATAGTAATACTATGGCAATACCTTACTTGCATAGTGAGATATACTTGAAGAGCGCCCTCTAAACAACCTCTTCCAAACTTTCACTTTTGATACACAATCTACAAATGGTCTGGCTTGCAAGTAAGAAATATAACAATACTGGACCACGTGTGGATGTTTTATTAACATAATTAAAACGTAAAATGATGAAAAATAAAAAAAATCTTCACATTCTACAGTGCCACATGATGTATGGTTATTACTTTATTTATTACTAAGCTATTAAAATGAGGACGGACCGTTCTGTAGAACTTTTTACAATTTCTTTTTCGTTTAAATCTTCGCGCCGTCATCTCAACTGACAGTAGAATGACACTTGATTACGTGCCTTTGTTCACTCGCCTTTGTTCCAAGTGTCTTGGCTTTTCTCATTGGCCCTAATAAATGACAAAATTTATGAACATAAGCGTACAAATAAAAAAAAATCATCCCTTTTTCAATCGTATTTTCTACCTGTTCTAAAAGAAAACATCTGTGTGATTTGTCTCCCAAAAATGATTAATGAAACTACACATGAACACCGGGGCAATGAAAATTATTTAAGTTTAGCCCAGTTAAAACTTATTATATCATTTTAACTTCAAAATGCGTTTGGTTACAGCCTCCAAAAAATAAATAAACAAACTGCTTGCGTGATTATCACATTACGGCGAAGTCACCATACGCTTCATGAACCTGGATTAGTTATTAACCGATACAATGACAAGTCTTCAGTGATCAACAAACATGCTCTAAACATGGCTATTAATGTGAATATAACAAAGAACCAATTTGTTAACAGTATGACAAATGGCCTGTCATATGTGTTTTCTTTGGAACGCCGTTAGTATCTAGTTAAGCACATAGACAAACGGGTTAATAAGTTTACTATATATATATATATATATATGTATGTATTTTTTAAATTTATTTATCGCCCTCAGAATTAGCTAAAACAGTCAATTAATGGTCACTTTAGTTCGTATGTCAGGTAGAAGCACTGTACTTTCACCGCAACGCCATTTTTTCTTCGCTGGGGTACTCATCTGGTTAATATAATAGTTTACACAAGTCTGGAAATAGTCTGGAGCGTTTAAGCCCCACCCACCCCCGTGTCACCCGAGAACAGGGGAAATATTTTTGAAGCCGAGTTTTAGTAAATTTTAGTCTGGTAATATTTGGGACGGATCACTGCTGGTGATCTTGTATAACCTTTCAATTTCAATTTATGCAATTTTTATTTAAATCAATCGTAACAACCATTGTAAAAGAGATGAAGTTAAAACATGATAGTGAGAACATGAATACTGACCGTAAATAATATAGGAATAGGTACTAAATCACAAATAAGGAGAACATACAGTGGAAACTCGATATCTGAATAATAAATTGAAGAATTGGGGAGATTGAGAAAAGTTCAACAAGAACACTTGTGGAATACAAGTCCCTGGAAAGCAAGAAAAAAGGGGGAAGGGGGAAAATGAGAAACGGATG
This sequence comes from Apostichopus parvimensis, assembly GCA_000934455.1. Taxonomy (NCBI): domain Eukaryota; kingdom Metazoa; phylum Echinodermata; class Holothuroidea; order Aspidochirotida; family Stichopodidae; genus Apostichopus; species Apostichopus parvimensis. Next base: position 13,902 of record KN890066.1, read on the forward strand.
GAGTAGGAACTGACAAACTCAGATAGCAATGGATACTTTTCAAGAAAAGTCACCCAGGTAAGAACCTGGGCACGATAAACCCAAGCAACCGAACGACTGATCCGCTCTCAACCCCATTCCCCGTTGCATCGAAACTGTGACTGTGTGATCCTCGTCAGGTGTGTATCACGATTCCCCTATACAAGGGGAGCATATATACACATGAGATAGCAAAGGATATTCCCCGACACGTTTACCCTAACATGTACTCACATCTTCTACGAAACCAGGCTTCAGTGAACGAGAATAATAAGACGGAATGAAAAGACAAGACACGTTAGGAATACTTTAGATAACAAAAGACCTTTGTAAAACGAGTTTTTAATGTTAGCAAAGGTATGTACAGATGGCTTGAGACTGTCACTCAAAGAATTCCAGATCTTATAGGACCTCTTGAAACAGATACAATACTGATTAGAATTCAAACAATATAGGTATGCTGAGAGAGTTGCTAAATCTAGTGTTGTGGTTCTGCACGGAATATTGACTGAGAGAAAAGGAAAGTCGAAACACTTAGGTACAGCATCATTACAAAATCGGAACATGAATGCTGCAGTTTGCTGACTGTTGATGTTATAATTATTGAGTCTGCTATGTTTAACGAAGAGAGTTTAACTCTCAGAAATTAAGAGAGGAGCTCTTTGGTGATGTAACCCTCTGCCGTTTCTTGAAGAACATGAAGTTTGTGCAGTCGCGAAGGATATAGTTGTTGGCCCAGGCAGAGTGAAAGTATAAGAAAAGTAAGGTAGGATAATTAAATTGATAATAATGGT
>KN890067.1:0-11052 GCA_000934455.1 Apostichopus parvimensis
GGAATCAACTGATGGAGACTCTCAAACCCGCTCTGGAAGATAAACAAACAAACAACAAAGAGGATTTACTCTCTAGAAACATCAAATATGTCCTAAGCGAGACAATAGTTGGATTATTCTACTGCACTACAGGCCAACCTTAATGAATTCATTCAGTTAGTATTTATCAATTCATGGTTGACCTTTTGCTAATGTGTTCAACATTTCAAAAACAATAAGTAGATAAACAATCAAATAAGAATGAATGTAACAGCAGTTTTACTTTTACTGCTGTTGTTATTACTTTTTCGGTTTTCTTTAGTTTGGTAATTTTATATTCCAGGCTTTGGTTCTTTTGTACATTGCTCTTGAGCATGTTTTACTTTTACTGCTGTTGTTATTACTTTTAGGTTTTCTTAAGTTTGTTAATTTTATATTCCAGGGTTTGGTTCTTTTGTACAGTGCTCTTGAGCATGTTTTATTTCATGATAACAGCACTTTAATATATGGTATTTATATTTTTATTTATAATGTTTACTGCTCAGATAGTGATGACACTCTGCTGGTAAGGGGACATTGACTAAGAGGGGTCAGCAACTCCTTGTGGACACTCTGTGGACACAAACTTACTCTGATATTCGTCCGTCTTTTCTGTTCAGCAGTTATGTTTTTCCTATCCTGAAAAAAAGAGCGAAACAAGAAACAGAATGATTAAGGGCCTGGGAAATCTGCAGATTGTGAAGTTTATGATCCATAGGAATGTATGGTGATATGATGAATAATGACTCTGTACCTTAAACATAGATTTATTCCTGAAAAACAGGTCGCTGAAGAGTACCACTAAAAGCTTAAAGATTTCTGGGGCTGTTTTCTCTTCGTTTTCAACTAGAAGTACAATAGGGGGGGGGGGGGGTGAACAATCAACTGATATTTGTATAAATGTACTTACATCAAGGCAATCAGCCCCTTCAATCTGTAACAATGAGAAGAATAAATTTATTTACTTACTAAATAAAATTGTCTGATGTGGAGATATGGGAGAAGAGAGACGAAAAATCAACAATTTCAGGTTTCTAACTTTGTTAAACTATTAAATTTCATTATCTAACTGTGTTTAATGTGGTGTACAGTAACATATGTTACTTTTAAGCAGATACATTAACGAGAAACAAGCTAAAAAGGGCACAAATTCCTCCTTCTGAGTGGAGGTGTGTGATATGGGGGAGAGACTGATAATGCACATTTAAGAAAAAGGCTGCCTCTTCTGATAATGTTTATACTGTGCATCTCCTAAAGAAATATTTATTATTAAATAAAAATCAGTGGAGGGGATCTACTGGGTGTGTGGGTGGGTGTGTAACACTCAGTCTGCCACTTGAATAGGTGAAAGTTTCTAACAACTATAAATTAAATGCTCAACAGTGGAACGTGGTTTAAAAGAAACATGTACACACACTTAAACTCTTGCTGTCCAAATCTTTACTCATATCAGAAACAAACTACAGCCTGGTGAGTCATCGTCACACTGAGAGATATGAGGGGAACCAGCAATCATTTCAATTATTTTGCTGGCATGTTGTTTATGATGGAAATGCTTACCTTGGACTCTGGTGAGGAATAATTTGTAGCACCAATTGTAAATAGAGTGGGTTCAATACTGCTTTGAACTGTATTAAAAAAAATAGAAAAAAAAATAAAAATTACACATTGTTTATTCATCATTCCTTTGAAAAACATTAACATTTTTTCTTTTATATTTTCTTCCTGTTTTTATTTATTTTTTCGTTTCTTTCTCCCAAAAAGGATAAAAGTGTCAAAACATAACCTCTTAATCATGACATCAAGAAAATTGCAATAACAGTCCATTTGTTTTTCAAGTGGTAACGGCAGAATCTGATGAAACTGTGAATGCAATCACAAAGTTGAAAGACAACTTTTGTTTATACCACATGTATGTCGATCGCAAAAATCAATCAAACTTGTAGCATAATCTATTTCATTATTTCAGAGGGTTAGTTTGTCATATCAGAATCAGAGTCCACGTGGGATCAAGTTTCCAAATTTTCCCCTCACCATTTGACGGAGAGCTGGTCACAGAGACTACCCTTGCTGCAGCTCCCCCAGCCGTGAATACAGGAGTCGACGAACCGATGGTAGCCTATGGGTATAAAATATAGACAAAAGGCTTAAATATAGACAAGACTTAAAATGTAATGAAAAGGATTTAACAAACAACTGATATGATCACAATGGAAGACTATCCACAGTTATGCATTTCCTGGAGAAAAACAAAACTGTTTTTTCCTGCATAGTAAGTTCAATTCAAACAATCAAATCTTCCAGTTACACAATGACAGTGTTATGGGACAGAAATGTGAAGTCTTTCCTCTTAGCATCACAATGTCTGCCAGGCAGGATATTCCTTTAAATAACATCTACATATTAATGAAAAAATATGAATATGCATCATTTGGGATTTGGATCTGTTTAATAGTCTATATCGATAGGTAGATTGGTAAGACAAATGCATACAAATGATACAATTGTGTGTGGTAAACAACCATTACTGCACTGGCAGCAATTGTCCAATGTTAAATAATATCTACATATTCATGAAAAAATATGAATATGCATAATTTGGGATTTGGATCTGTTAAATACAGTCTATATCTTATAGGTACATTGGTAAGACGAATGCGTATAAATGATACAATTGTGTGTGGTTTAGCAACCATCACTGCAATGGCGGCAACTGTCCAATGTTAAATAACATCTACATATTCATGTTAAAATATGAATATGCATCATTTGGGATTTGGATCTCTGAATAAAGGAATAGTTGTAGTATTGATGCGACAGACCTCTCTGAGGATGACATGTTTTCATTCCCACACAAGCACAAATATTTCAACAAAGTCTAAAATTACCGTAGCGAGATTGCCTCTTGATTTGGCAGGAGCTACCGGTTGGGTCATGTCAGTTTTGATCGTGGTTAAGACGACATTACTGACCGAGGACGAGGTGGCTGTAGTTGATGACGGCTTAGTGGTACCGGTAGATGCCAAGACGATCCCGGCCGTTGGATCATATTTCCCTAGAACAAGCAAGAAAATAAGCATCTGTCAATCTGTCTTTTCTCGTGTCCAGTCTAGCAGGGGACACACTGCCCGCCCCCCGTCCCCCATTGGTAATTAACAATGCTTACTATTACCGAACCTTGTCGTGTACTACTAATATAAGATAATGTGTGTTCACATACTGTCAGGAAAAACCTTCCCAAATATTTTTCATCAAGGGTAGCGTATAATTAATGATCACAGAACTGTACATTTTGTGGTGCACAACCCTTGTCACATTGGTATTTACCACATACAAAATTAGACCTTTTTCATTACTAGTCAAACAAATGCATTTTTGTCTGTTTTCAGTATATTTTTTCCCCTAACAGTCAACAAAATTAATGCAAAACGCTTATAAATTAAACAGACGTCGCAATACTATCTACAAAACTCTTTTGAGGTCAAAACAGAATTGACACGGTGGTGACCCAACATTCTGCAACTGTCATTGACTATAAATAAAACGGGCATCTCAGACTGACATTGAGGGATATTTTCTGGAATGCCAATAAGTCACAACAATGCAGCTCACAAGCTGAACTGTGTAAAATTTCATGTCAGATAATCAATATAAGTTTGGCACCTACAGTATCAGCATGTGATCAATATAGATATCAAAACAAAGTGTTTCACTGAATGGGGGAAATTTGTACACGACTACAAAGATATGTACCATTTATCATCTCAAGAATACTTACATTTTTAAATGAAGAGTTGAAATGTGAATGAACTGAAAACTAGTTAAATATTTTGAGTGTATCAAATTTCAGGACACAAATCCACAGCAACGTTAATCGTTTGAAATTCATAAAATTCCATGACAATAATCTATGGCCTAGAGTGACAAAGGCTTCATATACCAAACTATCTTCCCTCAAATTTTTAATAATTGGCAATGGGAAACGGTTCCAAAAGATCTAACAAATCCATTGTAAAATTACCTCCGGTTAACAGATGTGTCAACAGTGTCCTGTTAGCTGTGCCGGACAATGTCGACCCCCCGGAGTTACTCGTCCCTGAAATGCCGGGGGTTGCTGCCTTCAAGACGGGCTTTTTACTCAGAGCTTGCTTCATTCTGCTCTTTCTGAACGAGTCTTTTTGTATTGCCCCTGTGGTTCCTGCGTTGGTGCTCCCTACAGGTTTGGTCTGGAAGAGAACCGTTCTCTGCGGGGTCGACTGCGAGATGGAAGTCACTTTGTTCTGTTGAGCCTGAGGTTTAGGAGGCTGCAGGACAGGGTCCTGGCCCTGCAGCTCCGAGTTCTCTATGAAGATACGATTAAAGATGTTGTTCTGCTCCGGAGAGAAAAGTTTCAAGTTACTCGTGTTCGCCTGGCTGACATGACTAGCTACTTTCTGGAGTAACTTCAGAGCTTGATTCTGGTTCTCCTGTTTCTTCTTGTCAGCAGCAGACTGGCTGGAAGCCCTAGAACCTCCTCCTCTTATGCTGGCATCTCTATTGGATGAAGATGAAGCAGCAGTAATGTCAAAATCCTGCATGTAATTGGTCTGCTGTTCCACTTTGGGAGTCACAAGTTGCGCTTGTTGCTGCATCAACGCCTGCGCGGGCTGCTGGAGCAGTTGTAGCTGCCGCGCGTCCAGCACCTGACCATTCCCCTGCACCCTCTGCTGTTGTTGCTGCTGCTGCCCCTGTGATTGTTGGGATGAGACCTGGGGAGTGATAACGATCCTGTTCTGGTCATTTTGAATCTGGATGGTGCTACCCATACCGAGGTTGGCCTGGCTAACCGTTCCGTTTCCGATACTCTCGACCTCCCCGGCTCTCGTCAGCTTGACCGGATAAGCTGTAAATTGAGCTTGATTCAGCGACTGTGGGGACGTACCGGCAGCTGTCTGGATGGTGACCCTCCCAGGCAAACTCGTAGACTGCTGTTGTTGTTGCTGCGGTTGCTGCAGCAGGTTGGTGGAGCCTTGTAAGGTGTTCGCAAAGTTGATGCCCTGGGCGAGGCTGGAGATGAGGGCGCTGTTTAGATTGAGCACGGTTGGGTTTTTGTTGTCTTGTTGCTGCAGTTGCATCTGCAAGAGCTGGCCCAGGAGTTGTGGTGTCAGGGTCACATTGGTTTGCATGGTGGTAGCAGCCTGTGGCTGTGGTTGGTTGAGGATGGTATGCTGTTGTTGTTGCTGTTGTTGCTGTTGTGGTGGAGCTGCCTGTGCTACGTTGTTCACAGCGGTCTGTAGCTGATTCACAAGGATGGTGCTCAAGTCCGGATTCTCAACAATGGCTTCATTTTGGGAGAGAATGGCGTTCGACAGGAGCATCTGGTTTATATCACTCTCTGTCGACTGTATTCTTTCTTGTTGCTCTTGTTGCTCTTGTTGTTGCTGCTGTCGTTGCTGTTGACGCTGTTGTTGCTGTTGACGCTGTTGTTGCTGTTGGTGTCCTTGCAATGCTTGTTGCAAAGAAGCAACGCTTCCAAGACTCTGAGAGTAAAGATGCAAACTTCGGTTTATTCTAATAATTCTCAAAACAAAAAAAAGGAAATAAATAACAACATATATTTTAAGGGTTTCAATTTTTTTTTTTGTCTTTACTTATGATGACTTTAAGGTACAATGAAAACATACGAGCAGACCATATTCTTGAATTTTGGTTTTCAAGATATTGGCCAAGTGTAATGACTACAACAGCTCCTTTGTTCAGATCTGATTGCAAATATTAATCAATTCTTTACATAGTAAGCTTCATAACATAGCACAGTACAGATTTCAACATCACTTGAGGTGGTTATGCCAGCTTGACCTGTTTTTCGAGATCATATAAAAGTCTTATTTTTCCCTATTCATTTATTGTATACCTCCTTGAGAAACTGATTTGATGGTTAGTGTGCTAAACTTGATAGTCTAGTCACTTTGATTAAGGAGACACTCAAGGAGACACTCAAGAAGTTAAAGAGACACTCAAATTCCTAAAAGGATAACTTTGCAACAACTTGTGGTCCAAGTGACCAAAACTCTCAAGGAGACACTCCTTGTCTCCTTAGTTAAGGTTAGTTAAGGAGACACTCAAATCCCTAAAAGGATAACTTTGCAACAACTTGTCCAAGTGACCAAAACGGCTGCCGCCAAGGAAGTTGTTAATTGTAAAGCCAGCCGTCGCCCTTTTCATTTAAATGAATGGTTGGATATAAGAAGACTTACCGAGAAGCTGGAACTCTCACCGGCAGTGAACACAAAGGGGGCGTTGGATGGGCCTACTTTTATTTCTTGAAGAAAGAAAGAAGAAAGATTTTTTTTTTTCAAACAGTTAACAACAATGCTGTAAAGTTTGTGCATCACTTGATGACAAATATACTGAATTTACCGATACCAAAGCATCTGGTTACATGGTTATGAATCTTCAAAGAGCAAATGAAACGACATCATCATCACTTTTTAAGCTAAAAGAATGGGTGTCTGCTTTTCTAATAGAAGGTACACACGGTTCAATAATCCACATAGGAGGATCTATAATATGCTTACAATAGAATTGAATGTAGAGATAGTCATGACTTCAAAGAACATTTGCAACTGCTACGTAAGCATTCCAAGTTTATCAAACTTTACAGGAGCCTCAACAACATGATGATGGTATGAAGAGAGACACTTTCCTTCAAATAAATTGGATTTTTCGGATCAGCCAATCAGTGATGTGATCAAACTGGTGCCAGCTATTCCCTGCTACGTACAGCTAGGTATTTCTTGTTTATTTATATTATTTACATTACAGTCCAGTTTTAGAACTTTCAGTGTCATGAGGAATTCTGATCCATTGATTTCCGTTTCTCTGGATGCTTTAGAGGGCTGTACAGTACACCTAGACCAGTGCATAGTATACCCTTCTTTCATGCTATGTAAATTTTGATAAAGCATTATGCTCCAGATAGCTACTGTATCATGTTTATTCATCAAACTAAAATCATCTTGAAGATTAACATTTTATTGGCTGAAGGTGGTAGCATATGAATCAATGAAAGGAGGGGGAGGGGGGAGGGGGGGGAGGAGATGGGAGGGATACAATCCTAGCAAGACTGAAAACCCATCCAAAATGAAAGCAACTAGTCACCTCCCTGGCTATACCCAGAGATAGGCTGCTTTGGTATTGAAAAATAACTGCCCCTCTAACTAATTAACTGCCCCTCTAGCTGATTAATTAGGTATTCTAGTCTCTTAATTAATTTACCAGGTAGTACATCAAGGGTATCCATCAACTCCTCCAGTGGAGGCTGCAGACCCACCAGTCCCGGCTGGATCGCATCCACACTAACACCAGCATGAGCTGAAAGAAAGGTTACACACATGTATAACATATTGGGAGGGCACCAAATTATCAACAACTTATGATGGTTAGGATAAAGAATGTCACATACTCTTCAGTGTTAGGGAACAAATCATACTAAGTGCAACCTTTACTGCAGTAGATTTAGCAATTTAAGAGAAGTTGTTATTGACTGTTGGTAATCATATGGCTACAGATATTTGATAAAGTTCAACTTCAAATCCAAATCAACATTGTCTTATTTCATATCATCATACTGCTTTAAACAGTTAGCTTGGGTTCACCAAAAGTTCATCTGAATATCACCTTCAGCTCCCTATCTGCTTTTTCGGTTTCTGAGCTGATTCTCTGTGCAAAACACGCCCACATATTAGTGAACATCCTACTGTAAGCTTAATAAATGTCTTCAGAAGCACACACACTCACACATACCAGGGTAGAGTAAACAATGATTACCCTGTTACTGTCTGATACCTGGAAATGCAGCTTTATTAGATCATGGAGGTAAAAACAGATTAAGCCTGGTCATTAAATACAAAACAAAGTAGACTTGCATAAGATGGGTTTAAAATGGAACCTTATCACGGTGTCCTAAGGGTTGAAGAAAACGGTGCTCATGTTTTGTCCAAGAGAGGAGAAAAATGACTCACTCAAAATGGGAAAACAATAAACAAACAGCGCTGGTGCTCTGTATTTCATTTCAGAGAACTGATTACCTCATAGACTTTAATATTACCATACCGCATCAAAGATGAGGGTAGCAGTTTAAACGTAAATATATCTGGCTTTGTTGATGGTTAAGATTCACAATTCATAGTTCAGAAGATTAAGCAGCTTTTTTTTTCATTTAATTTGCCAAAAGGTTTTCCAAGATAATTACACTATAACTACAGAAAATTAGCACTGAGATCCACACTGTATTCAGAAATCTTCACTAACTGTCTAAAACTTTGCAGCGGTACAAAAGCGTGTATCACTGCACACATTTATTTGCCTTCAGCATGTCTGGACAGATTATAAGAATGGAGCATAAAGATTATAAGTATTGACAGAAGGGACCTCAAATTTAAACTTTTATCTTACAAATCATCTAGTCATCAGTTCAAAGATGGAATCCCAACCATCAAACATTGAATGACTAAAGTAAAAGATGGATAACTTATCATAAATCTTGACAGTGATGTATAAACCTTTGGGACAATTGCTTTATGCACAGTACTGTCAAACTGTCAGTACGAGTGCTTTGAAGCATGATATGGGAGGACAGTATGAAGTGGTATTAGCATTAGAAGCAGATAAAGGTTAGGAACTGTTCATACTGTCAGTACGAGTGGTTCTGAAGCATGATATGGGAGGACAGTATAGAGTGGTATAAGCATTAGAATCATTAAGATAAGGAACTGTTCATACTGTCAGTATGAGTGGTTCTGAAGCATGATATGGGAAGACAGTATAGAATGGTATAAGCATTAGAATCATAAAGATTAGGAACTGTTCATACTGTCAGTACGAGTGCCTTGAAGCATGATATGGGAGGACAGTATAGAATGGTATAAGCACTGGAAAATTGTCTCAACTGGTTGTCCCATGTCACACTAAACTTACATTGCAAAGGTTTTTATGCAACATTCAGAGGACTAAATGTGTTTCTCTCATCAAGAAAAAAATTTCCTATCTGGGAGCTTTCAACTTTTCCTGTATGTTACAAGAAACCACTGTTCATTCGATTTACGTTTCATGTGCTCAATGTGCATGTGAATATTTCCCCAGAGAAAATTGCAAAAGCCCTTACAGGCAATTATGCTATATTTTCACTTATATGCTGTGAAGTTGATTTCAAGCAATTTGACCCAAGTGTATGTATTATCCATCAAAAGTGATTGAAATTGATCGTACTGGGTTCCCCCAGGCCTTTTGGCTCTCAGACGTAGCCGGTTAGCTATATTACATTCAACTCTGAGGATTTGTTGTGCAGATACAAAAGAAGGTCTTTGATCTTCTGGCATCAGTTCATATTTGAACCAATATGTTTATGAAAATGGAAATAGTCAAAGTTGTCTTTGAAGTCCATTCATTAATGGGAACTTCCCTAAATGTTTATAGCAGTTACAAAACTTATTGCCATTTTCATAGGTTCATTTGTTATCATTTCTAGTCACAAATTTGCAAGAAATCTAGACAGGAAAACATGAAACAAATAAAAGTAAACAAAACCTGCACAAGGAAAATGTCTCAAGACTGATAACTTCAATTTTTTTTTTAACATTCTGTATCTTACCAATCTAGTGTAGGATATGTTATCCCTCCCCTTTTTCTCTTCTCTCCAACAAACCCCTCTCCACCTCCGGTTTTCCTCTCCACCCCCACTCCACCCCCTCTCCACCCCCTCTCCATCCCCACCCCACCCCCACCCTCACCACCTCCCCATAATGTCTGCAGCATCCATCATCATGAAAGGAAGTTTTTCTTGACTTACAGAATTCTCTTGGGTTTGGGAAGATGAACGACTGATTGAGGCTGGAGAAGAGAGTGTCCGAGAATTCAGAGAGGAGAGTATCTTCATCCAGGACCATTGGTACCTGACCAGTTACTGAATAGAAGTCCCTGTCAGATAAGCTAGTAATCTGAAATGAAGAGAAAAGAAGAAAACAAGGCTTTAAAGATATCTTTACCCACCCACCTCTTTTGATTTCACTTCAGGATGAAGTTTTAGTGGATACTATACTCTCTTAACAATTCAGTTTGTCAAGTTTTCAGTCAAACAATTTTTTATTCAAATTTGAAGCAAAAAGTTGACGGGAAAATAAATTAAGATATATATTGAAGATTTATTTGTAATCTGCACATTTGCATGTCATCAATATTAATGATAAATTGTCTGGGTCCCAGTTTGGAAAGTTCTTCATACTGTAAAGGTTGTTTTCATTTCATGCTTTAAAGCACTTTGTACTGACAGTATGAATATCCTGTTTCTAATCATATCAAGGTTAGGAACTGTTCAAACTGTCAGTACCAGTGCTTTGAAGCATGATATGAGAATACATTATTGAGTGGTATTAGCATTAGAATCAGGGAAAGGATAGGAACTGTTCATACTGTCAGTACGAGTGCTATTAATGATGAAACCTTTAACTGACACACCAATGCAGCTTACTTCACTAAGACATATTGTCCTCTAAAATATTTTTATAGGGTCAAAACTTTATGTACAAAGTATTCTTCAACTTGCAAAGATCTAAGGATACCTTTTTGAAACTTTCAAACTTACAGGATAATGAGTGAAATGAGGGAACACATAAGATTATGTCCTACCAAGCCTGCCAGCAGATGCTGCAGCCCCCCCCACCTACCCCCGCACCTACCCCCCCTATTTGGGACAGAGTGTCTTATCCTAAATATGAACAACTTTTCAGACTGTAGCATAACGCAATCATAGCTAAAACCTAATTCAATATAATTCATAAGTTACAACAATGGCATGATTAACTTGAATAATATAACAGAAGTTTTCAATCAACCTGGCTCCAATCCATGGACTCTCCATCCATCAAATCCTTCTTCTGCGGCTTCATGTAAAACGTCCTCCATTTCTGGTATTCTCCAATGACAGCTGTCGTAGTCCTCTTACCGTACTTTCCTTCAAGGACCACAGCCTGAAGAGGGTCAAGTGTGGTCAAGTTT
>KN890067.1:11102-21259 GCA_000934455.1 Apostichopus parvimensis
ATTTCTGGTATTCTCCAATGACAGCTGTCGTAGTCCTCTTACCGTACTTTCCTTCAAGGACCACAGCCTGAAGAGGGTCAAGTGTGGTCAAGTTTAATTAAATTATATACACTCAGCCAGAAAATGAATAACAAAGCAACAAAAGAAAACCAAACAGTTCAATTCAGTTGTTTTGGGAAAGAAACTGACATTACAAAGTTACAGACTGTTTATTCACCTCCGTTCCTGTAATATACTGTAGCTTGGACGAACAACTTGGCACATTTTGTACTGGATACAGTAGTTAAAATAAAATCAGGTAAATGTTTGAATACTGTATATTTGTGATACTGAATACAGAGACTAAAATATAACTTAATAAGACTCACAATGGGGTTTACCACCATTTTGAGGGGGGGTGGGGGTTCTTATTTTGTTTACATTGACACTGTTCAATTTATATATACTGTCTAGTGATCTTGATGCCCATGATGCCAGAAGATTCAAATTCTTGGAAAAGGATTGCTGTTTCCACCAGCCGCAATAACAGTCTCTTTGGCAACAACAATGCAATAATATGCAGACAGGATGTTTGAAAACTGGAAGGTAGGCTATGTATAATCTAGCAGTCCATGGGATATATCTACAGCTAATTAATGTACTAAAACATGGAAATACTGTAGATAAGAAGAACATGTCCTACTTACAGTGGGAGCTTTGTACTCATTGTCAAGGAGGGGCAAGGAGAAGTGGCACAAAAATGGTTTCTTCCCAATGATGACTGAAAAATAAAAAAGCAAAACGAAAAAAAAAAACATTAACTCAGAGGTCATGCTCTAAAGGTTGATGATACATGCAGTGTATTTAAAGACATCAAGTCCTCAGGACTGCAAACGAACTGTCTGGAAAGAATGATTGATGCTTTACGACCTGGCACACTATAACCTTTACAGTTCTAAGGATCTCTACTGTACTGCAAAATCTGTAATGACCTGCTGTATGACCTTATGCAATCCACAAATGAGACTTTCTCAGACAAGTGCAACATTGATGTACAGATCAGTGTAAGTTCATATAGGGTATCCTGTCTGGATAGGTTTCCACATGAATGTACAGTAACCTGCTACATAACCATTAACTGGCATTTCTGTAAAATTATGTTCTCTACTCACAAGAACAATTTAGACCCATGCTTACCAAACATTTTCTTCCCTTCATGAGCCATACTGTGATTTCCCTTAAGCTAGCCAAAGACCCATTATCACCCATAGTCTCCATGGCTTTACTGTACAAGTCATAGCAAACTGAGCATTTGGTGCCATAATAACACACTGCAGTACAGTACTAGAAGGGCAGTTTGTATTACCATGGTTTTATTGTACAAGTCTTAGCATAGTGAGCATTAGATGCCCTAATAACACACTGCAGTACATATAGTATAGTAGAAGCAGTCAGTTTAGTATTGCCATGGCTGTACTGTACAAGTCTTATCATACTGGGCATTAGATGCCATAATGACACAGTGTAGTACAGTAGAAGCAGTCAGTTTGGTATTGCCACGGTGTTATGAATATTGTACATTTATACAATACTATCACTGGTAGGTGTATTGTACATGCAAAGATAAACTCCACAGGTATAAACTATACACTCTCCTTTACTAATCAATACTGCACAGTCTACATAATATACAAGTTAATACTGTGTATACTTGTAGATATTTTACAATTCTGACCTAATTTCATCAGTTCACAATATGTGGCTGTGCTATTGCAGACCTGCAATATGGAGTTACTGTATCAAAGTTGAATCATAATTGTAATAAGCAGGTGACCAACTGTGTGAAACATGCACAGGGCTCAATCAGGAAACAATTTAGCCAATTAGCTATTAGCAATTAGCATATTCAGTACATTTGTTGTGTATGATAACCTCAATCTCTTCTCAAAGCTCTTCTGGTTTTCAAGCTATGTACATATTTGCAGTTTTGATAAAATCTAAGGAACTCAATAAATATGGGCAAACTATTACGTGGAGTATTGGGCTCATTAAAATAAAAAAATAAAACAAATTGGCAGTCACTCCCCATACATCATCAATGTGCATAATTAGCTTATCTTTATTAATAAATAAACCTAGAATTAAGAAAAGACTTCTAAAATGGTCTATATTTGATGGATTTTGATGGGAGTTGCAGCTATTTTTCAGAATTTCTAATGCCTATTGAAGGGATTAAGATAATGTTGTTCATACTGTAGGTGTCCGTCCATGTAGACCTTTAAGTAATATATCATGTGGAGTTTTTTTTCTTGTTGAAGTTTTTGAAATTTTCTTCTCATCGAATACTGGAAATACTATGGTTAAATTATGGGCAAAAAGTTGCTATACATCTTTGCATAAATTCATGCAACTATTGACCTGAAAATGGGATATTGTTCTACTTTAAGACTAACCAGCTACTTGTAGGTAGAATAACTTGGGTAACTTGTAGTACTTAAGTGTACACTTGGAGGTCCTTTAGCAAAAACAAATAAATGTATTAAGGTAACATGATGGGTATTAACTAGAACATTCATTAATACAACTTGCCATCCTGCAAAGACATACACTGTTTGATCACAAAATATATTTATAGCAGCAACTATTCCTTCTCCAGATCTTAAAAAAATGCACGAAAAGGTGTGAGAATTTGGGCTCTGAAGGTGTTATAGCCCTCAGCTTTATCATTGAGTCTTCTTCCTGTCACCATGCAAGCATAAATTCGTACAGTGCTTAAACATCTGTTGTGGCACTGATGCATGTAGCTGACATGTGGTGGCGTGTTTTTGTCATTCCACGAGTAGAGAGAGCTAACATTTGAATAATACATCGAAAAAGGTCTAAATTGATATCAAGAACAATATCTGATGTTAAAGCAATGATTTCGAATTAAGTGTATCAGGTCATCCATTTTCAACTTACACTGATTGTGCCATTCTCTCCAAATGGCATTATTCAGTCGAATCTGGTCCTGCAATCTCACTTTCTGTCCTTTGAAGGTCTTCCACTTTGGGGACACAATCTTGCATCTGCCAAAAAAATAGAAGCAAACACATTTGTATTTAGAAATGTCTGTTGAATACACTGTAAACAAAAAATTTGCATGTAACTAGAAACCGACCAACCCCAAAAACCCAACTTCTCTAGCATTGTACGAACAAATGGGGGACAGGAAATGAGAAAATTGCACTGCACAATCTGTTCTCTGTTCTAATTTGAAATGAACTATTGCAGGCATGTACAGTAGTCTACATGAACTGTTTGCAGACATGAAAAGGTCGTATGAGGGGCAGACAGCTGTCATCACCATTATCTTCATACCAGCGGGCGGGCGATACTGAAATGCTAGATTGAACAGTTTGCTGTGTGGGTTGCTACTCAAAAACAGGGCACAATTAGTATTTATATGACATTTTTGTGGTTTACGACTACGTAGTACAATTAAAATATTGTGCAGAAAATGTTGTAAACTGGATCCACTGAGGTCAAATCAAAGGATACGACCCTCAGATTTTCAATAATTAACCAACAAAATATATCACAGACTTTCATCCTTTCATTGGGTATCATCCATTCTCATCTCGTGTAGAACAAAATTGACTGTTTCTGGTTACCATCTCTAAGATGAACAGCAATATTATTATTGTCACAGCACAACAGTAGTGTCATCGTACTGTAGTTTATTCTATTTCGCTGCTCTTTGGAACATACTACCTCACTGACATCACAACTGACTGTTTCTGGTTACCATCTCTAAGATGAACAGCAATATTATTATTATAATCACAGCACAACAGTAGTGTCATCATACTGTACTGTAGATCATTCTCTCTTGCTGATCTTTGGACTCTAAACGCCACTGAACATCGCTTGACTTGGATGTTATATAAATATTTTTAATCGATTGATTGATTAATTGATTAACAGTGTTCAGATCACAAATCTTATCTGATCGCTCCAATAAGTTATGGAGTGTAAACAGTATAACCATCAATCGTTATGTCGGTTTTCAAACAAAAATTACAATCATATCAAACAGTCTATCTGGACAATGGCCATTGTTGATCACTTAATATTAAATTCAAACCCTAACAATAGTGTACAGATACATATATACTGTACACCACTGCTGAGAGCTGATAACTGGGAGGTGGCAACCATATGAGAATTCTGAGCAATTTTACTGGGAAATTTCAAAGCAATTTCCAAAGAGCTTTAAATTATGGGTATTAAAGTGAATTCTTATTAATAACCTGGACATTATCAATTGTAGATCTACACGCATGGAGGGTACAGCCATATTCAGATCCTCTGATAAATAACACTGTATCTGCTCAGTACAGGAATTACATGGCATGTACAGTTATTTCACACGTGATGATAGTGGTGGCTACTGAAGGTGATCACAGCAGATAAAAGACTTGATTTGGGAATTGAAAAATAAAAAGTCAAGGTCTTTTAATAACTACTGACACCAGATGGTTTAAACAAAGTATATATACAGTAGTGTACAGTGCTGTGTGAGACTATGGAGCTACTGTATGTACTAGTTGACTAGATGAGCTCCCATGGAAGTACATGGAATTGAAGGAGGGATATTTGTAGTACAAAATTCTTCTTCCAGTCTGAGAACACACTGCAAAGCCAACTGTAAAAAGAGACTAATGTACAGTATCACGAGCATCATTGTCGCTGGTGCAACAACCTAACTGGGTGGGAATAGGTAGTGCTGAGAGTTGAAAAAAAAAAATTGTAGTCCGTTACTTGTGAGCGTCGTGTAAATCGTGATTACCATGGTAACTGTGATTAACTATGTAAAAATCATTTTTGACATACATTGTACTGAAGTATCTTACAATCCCCCTGGAATCCCTCGATATCCTTCACCAGGCATGAAACAAGTCCAAAATCCTGCTGGACACACACGTTTATAGGCACTTCAGAATGGTAGATTCGAAAAGGGGAAGGCAGTGACCTTAGAGATTGTCACTGGGGGAGGTGGGGGAGGGGGCGCAGTGCATATGTATCAGAGACAGGTACAGTATAAAGAGAATCCTAGTAATCTAAATTATCAAATTACAAACCTATTAATTTCTAGGCCTGAAGAGCTCAGTGCTCACTTAAAAGCAACGTATCAGGATATTTGAAATCATCACCAGGCCAAACTACTGTACAGTATATATCTGTTACACTGTACTATATAGTATATATATATATATGTTACACTGTACTGTACAGTATATATGTTACTGTCCACATGTATATCACATGTACTGTTTTCAATAGCAGCAATAACAGCAAGGTCTGTGCACACCTCTGTGCACAACTTGTGAATACAGAGAATTGATCCTACATTCTGGCAGAATCTCTCACAATACCCTGTTTTCTGTGTCATTAGCTTCCATTTATGCATCTAATGGACACTAAAGATACTCATTGGTAGCATCTAAAGAATAAACTGTAGTACTGCAGTGGGCATCATCATGGCCCCTAATGTACACTATACTATACATACATTACTGTATAGTCAAGTGTTAATAGCTTATATGCTTGGATTGATATCGGTAGATTTCGGGTACATGCAGATGAATGCAAATAGTAATTTCTGTTTTCAAATCTGTATGATTTGTTTTATATTTTGAACCCTAGACTGTGGACACTAAAGTCTCCTGTACATAGACACAGACATCTCATCTGATAAGATTGATTGTAAGGAATAGAACAAACATCTAGCAGGTACAATACATGTCTACTACGTGACATTGTAGGACTGCAAAATGAATTTGTAAATCAAGATTTGAATTTTGATTGCATAAACTCAATATACTATACACTACATCAATGTTCATTGTAGAATGTTAAAGGCATTGAAGACTCGCCCCAAACGGCGCTCTGAAAAAGTTAACTTTCCGTTGCTTGCAAGTGAAGTTTTCTGCTTGTCGCTACAAAATGCAGACAGTAATGAAACGTGATACCTTGTTATCTTTAGCTGGACCTGAGATGTCCATCACTGTATCGTTTCTACACTGTGCTGTGGGTATTGACTGCAGCTGTATGTACTGACTGTACACTAGTGTCTAATTACCAAAGGTAGCAAGCTGTGTGCGTATTTTCTGGGATCGATGGTGGTGTGTAACACTTCTGTTACACCTCATTCGAAACTAGGTCAGATTACCGGCATTAGACGTTTCTTTTTGCGCCAGTATTCACACCCTTTAATACACAACAGTACCAATTGTAGTACTATCACTTGCAAGAGAAGTCCCATGATGCAACTGTTTAATTACATATGAAGTAATGACAGACAGTGGAAAATGTATTCTACCCACTTTTGTTTGTACAGTTCTGTATATAAACATACGATTCAAGTATTAAACACTACATTAGTACTGTACTGTATAATTATAGTACACAGTATGTCACAATAACTCAATATGGGTTACAAGACCTTCCTGCAAATTATTGACAATGTGCCAAAGTTCTAGGAACATACTAGATATGAACAACATTGAACACTGCACACACTTATGTCCAAGATCTACTGTATAACATCCCCTGTAGTAGCTACTTAATCTCATGTGCAGTGATTTAATCATCAATGAAAATTAACAATAATTTTGTTACATTTATTGTGAAGCAAAAGCAATTTTCAGCATTTTTGTTTTGCATTTTGAATATTCTAATTTTAAACTGAACATTACTATCTATGACACAAGATATTAACTCACTGTCAGTGTTTTTTACCCAGTTAAAGGTTCTGGATACTTGTACAGTAAATTATAGCTTACTTAAATGTCTGCACTCTGGTCACTTCCTAGGTAGTCATTAATGACACTTTCTCAAGCTGAGGAATACATTAGACACCACGCAACAATGGTTCTATATGTATTTAAGTACAATGCAGTAATCGGCATGAAAAAAAAAAAAAAATTTAACACACAGGCCCCCCGTACAAAGTGTAGATTACATGTTTTCGGGGAATAATTTACTTGTTTAAACATCTGAATAACTTTTCTGAGGTTCATAAAAGATTGGACATAACATAAACTCAAGATATCAAACTTTAAGGCTCTGGGCACAGAAGATGCTACATTGTGCATCACTTGTTTCTGGCAATCCATGGCACTTTGTAACGGGGAAAAAGCAATAAATTATTCAAAATCTGACAGCAACCATGACTGCATATCATCAGACAGCACTGACCAATCCTCGTTGTGAGTTTTGATAAAACGGCCTGGATCATATCTAAAACTGAATGTGCTGCTGTTCAATACATTCATGTACTGTACAGTGTATGTGTCCACATTAATAGGCAGACTATTACTTATTAATTATCGATTATGATACTAGATACTATCAACTGCATAAATTTCTGTCCCCAAAATCTCAACTTGAATAACTTTACAATGTTGTCAAATGTCAATTCGATACCTCCCTTCCTTCTTCTTCCTTTCCCTTTTTTTCAACCTTCCCTTCCCCACCCCCCACTCCCACCCTGTTTTTCTTTTTTTGGTCTGCTTTTTTCCGTCTATCACAACTTCTCAAGTTTTGCACAACTTCTCGAGCTTAATTTTGGATTGCACAACTTCTCGAGCTTAATTTTCATTTGCAATGTACTGTATGAACCCTGTCTTGTGACTTTTTTCTTCCATTTTATATCTCTGAAGTTCTCAAATTACCTATTACAGTGCAAGCTGCCCAGACACTGGTCGGTCTGTTGTGACTTATCAGGGTAAGTACCAACTCTTGTCCAACATGGGGAAAGCCCACAATATGAAGCAAAACACAACCCCATCCATATACAACAGGTACAGCATTTAATTACAATCCTGTGTACTGTATATATGTACTGTACAGTACTACATGTGTATCACTTCTGGCAAGCCTTCCCTAGCTATACTGCTATGTACAGTTAACTAATAAACTGCTAGCCTGATGACTTAGAAATACCTTCATGTATGTGCAGTTAACAATAATAAATTTAGTTGCTATGCTTCCAAGAGGTTTTTAAGTACGCCTCAGCAAGGACAGTATGTTAGCCTAGCAATTACCAGGGCATATTAAACTTACGTGCAGTACAGTGCTCTCTGGAGACCTATCAAATGTTACAGTACACTGAGTCTACACATTCATGTTCCAGGTACAACATTAATACTACAGTACAGTAGATACTATACAGTACTTATCCTATTTATGTGTAGGTCTGGTCGGATACTCAATTTGAAGTGTTCAATGATGAAAAAACCCCAGATTTTAACTTAAGTAAGCAATATTTGTTTTTCAAATGTAGCAAGTTAAAATTTTTGCTAAAAACCTCTTTCAAATGTGTTGCTACATCATCATGAGCTGTAGGTCCACTATCAACATACTGTGGAATACACTTACACTGGAGAAAACCATATATGAAACTAAACGTGTGAAAGTTAGACTGGTGAACCTAAAGCCCAATACTCGGCCCATCAATTGGCCTTCCCCTCACCCCTCATAATTTCTCAGAAAATATGGTAAGTACCATGTTTGACAATATTTTACAGTTACTGTGGATGTTTCTTTGCTAGTGTATAACATCAATTGGCCTTCCCCTCACCCCTCATGAATAATTTCTCAGAAAATATGGTAAATACCATGTTTGACAATATTTTACAGTTACTGTGGATGTTTCTTTGCTAGTATATAACATGTCTTTGCCCAAGTTGGCATTTTTTCCTTCTGTTCTTGTTGTGTTCTTGATGCACCTTTCAATACTAGGTAATATTGCATATCAGAGCAAACGTAATCCTTTTGTTATAGGTGACAGAGAAATTCTACTGTGAGGAATGTTAGTTCAGTCAGAGATCACACCCATCCAGTATATTATCAGTACCTGTAGACTAACAGTACAGTTGTTCATTGCAAATTATACGACCCTGAGAGGTGTAAATGCGATACAAATTGCATTTCACTGTCAGTCAGTTTGAACTGTTGCAGTAATTATAAATGTCACAATTTGACACTTGAAAGTTACAGTACTAAGTCATACACAGTAGGCAGAGTATGTGAACTACCCACTTCCTATTGTTATATTATTAGAATGTCCCACTTCAAAAGTATGCTATCTTCTGTGTGATTATGAGAAGTAAATGTACATGAAAGGTTAGAATGTCCCACTTCAAAGTACTGTATGCTATCTTCTGTGCGTTTATGTGCAGTAAAGTACATGAACTCCCCACTTTCTACTTTTATAAGGTTAGAATGTCCCACTTCAAAGTATGCTATCTTCTGTGTGATTATGTGCAGTATTAAAAATAATAATAATAGTAATAATAATAATAATGGAAACTTAGTATAGCGCTGGTATCCGCCCGAAGGTGCTCATTGCGTAATGTACATAAACTACCCAGTTTTTACTATTATAAGGTTAGAATATCCCACTTCAAAGTATGCTATCTTCTGTGCATTTATTAGTTATTTCATGAAATTAATCTTCCGTACTCACGTATCATGATGAACCAAAACACGCAGACCTACAGAATTATTGAAATCATGAAAGCACTTGCATAGCAGTTACGCGATTTTTCTCCCGAGAAAACGGGTACACGATTTGTGCATTTTCGATTCGGGTAACCGAATGTTCGGTCGGGTACCTGGGTAACCAACTCAGCTCTACAGTATACAGAGTACTACAGTGGACATGGCAGTCTATCTGAACTCCCAACTTGCAAACTGTACACACAGGTCTCATATGCATGTACAGTATGTGGGTATTACTATACTGCAGAATGTTTCTAAACCCCCACATTTTACTGTGTGTGTTTAGAGCAATGAAGACATGTTAATACGTACAGTAAGTGGCATTGTGCACTATGAATGTACAATATAGTAGGAGTAACATCAGGTCATGTACATGCCAGGGATTTTGGTCACCTTATAATCGAGTGTGCCAAACAACGTATGGTATTTGAAGAATCTTCATTCCATGAAAATTCTATCAGTGAGATTCAAGACCATGGCCTCACTGTAACAGAGTAACATTAACAGAAAACATGAAATACACCAACTGTGAAATGTATGTTACATATAAAGGCCACAACGCTGGCCAGAAAATTGCAGTAATACAGTAACCAGATATTTGGACTTACTGCAGGTAATACGTTCTTTCA
>KN890069.1:1669-18924 GCA_000934455.1 Apostichopus parvimensis
ACTGGATCAAAATGTCCTCATGTAAGTCAAATTAATAGAGACCTATATTTGGTCACTGGATCACAAACATCCTCATGTAAGTCATATTGATAGACGCCTATGTTTGGTCACTGGATCTAAATGTCCTCATGTAAGTCAAATTGATAGAGACCTATATTTGGTCACTGGATCAAAATGTCCTCATGTAAGTCATATTGATAGACACCTATGTTTGTCACTGGATCAAAATGTCCTCATGTAAGTCAAATTGATAGAGACCTATATTTGGTCACTGGATCAAAATGTCCCCATGTAAGTCAGATTGATAGACACTTATATTTGGTCACTGGATCACAAACATCCTCATGTCCAGTCACTACTGGATCATGAAATGTTATGTAACATGTAAATGATGAAAACCTATTTCATTTAATTGATGAGATGAGTGTACCTTCTCTGCTACAGTAAATCTACATATATGTTATTACTGTATTATTGCTTAATTCACATTGGGCTCTTTGGTTTGTTTTTTACCTTTGGTTTTACATTTTGTTCACCTACAGAGAGCTTAAAATGTACAAGACAGCTAATCGGCTGCTGCTAACTGGTACACCCCTACAGAACAATTTATCTGAGCTATGGTCCATGCTTAACTTTCTCTTGCCAGAAGTCTTTGATGATCTCAAAACGTATGTCTTCTTTCTTTGTTTTATCTCTGTCACCAAGAGTAACCTTTCACATAAATTGGCAAGCTCTACTTTAGTGAAGTTTTTCCACTGATATAATGTTAATGGTATGAGTTATATGTACCTTCTTAGTGACAGTTTTCAGAGGACACAATTAATTGTCAAGACGAATCATTCTTGCTTCTGTGGTAGTAAAAAGAAAGTAAAAGGTGGAAAAATAAGTGAAATAAAACATGCATTTATATGTACAAAATACTTCCTCACATGACACAACATTGAACACTTAATGACAGCTGACATGAACCTTTATTATTGATTTCTTTTTTCCTTGAAGTGAAACCAAAATGACTGTGAAGTCTGTTCCTGTCAATATGAAGAAGATTCAAATGAACATTAGCATTGGATGAATTTTAATCTGTAATTTTCTTGTTGCCCTGATTTGAAAGTTGTCATTGTGAGAAAACATAAGAATGATATTAAACACAAGGTTATGCAGTATCCAAAGTTTGACTTTTGTTGTTACTGTTTACTTTAATAATTCTTTGTTGTTTGAACTGTATTTGTATCATCGCAGGTTTGAATCTTGGTTTGACTTCACATGTCTTTCAAAGGAAGGCGGAGATGAAGAAATTTTGAAAGAAGAAAGAGAGAAAAATGTCCTGTCAATGCTGCATCAGGTAAAGAGGAAAGTCTGTCTTAAGCATAATTACGAGCAATAGTTGTCTCTGATACTTTTTATTCTGTAACAATTCTCAGGTATCAGCAGATCTCCTTTCCTCCTTTTCATAGATTTTGTCTCCCTTTCTGTTGAGGAGGTTGAAGACTGATGTTGATCTCTCCATCCCAAAGAAGAAGGAGATCTTAGTGCATGCTCCCCTTTCTGCCTTGCAAGAGGAATATTATAGGAATACTGTCAACAAAACCATATTACAGAAACTTGATCAAGTAAGAATGACAATTCTAGAAATCATCAGTAAATAAGAATTATGATTGATCTGAGTAATATGAATA
Organism: Apostichopus parvimensis; assembly: GCA_000934455.1. Lineage (NCBI taxonomy): Eukaryota > Metazoa > Echinodermata > Holothuroidea > Aspidochirotida > Stichopodidae > Apostichopus > Apostichopus parvimensis. The sequence continues at coordinate 3,346 of KN890069.1, forward strand.
AAGATAACCACTGGAACATTACATCATCAGGTATATAGTACAACACATCTTTAGATCCCTGTATAAAGCTTTAGTTTGAATCAATCTTCCCATTGTTGCAAATAAAGTGAAATAATGCTGGACATTGAGTGAATTACCTGTTTGTGAACTTAACATGAAATAAATAAAATAGCTAAGATTTTATCAACCTGCTGCAATGGTGGGGATGAACTATGATAATGTTTGAAGCTATTGCAGCAAACCAATCACCTATGATTAATCTTTATGTATGACAGCAGTAGCTATAACCTTTGATAATGTTTGAACCTATATTAACATGAATGATTAAATGAGCAGGTATAAAGTAAAATGTTTTGTTACATTGCAGCTAGTATTACTTGATGTTGTGTGAGGTGAAGCCACTATTTACTTTACAAGATACTATTTCTGAAAGGAGGTAACTCAAGATGAGATACTTTAAACAATTTTCACAAATTAAATTGCTTCATCACAGCATGATTAATCTGTCAACTTTGGTGTTGAACTACTTGAATATTTACAGAAGGAAGAGAAGGTGAAAGAAACTGCTGTTGAGTTGACACCATCTGGAAGACCAAAGAGACAGAGCAGAGCTAACATAGACTACAGCAAGTATCTTATAGATACTGACAAAGAGACAGAAGAAGATGTTATTGCTTGGGCTGAGACATTTACTTCTAAAGCTCTGAAAAGGTTAGGATAGTTACTATGGAGACAAGCAAATGTACTTGATGGTAGCAATGTTTCAGAATTACATCCTCCTTATTAATAGTCATATTTGATCAAATCAAGACATTTCCAATTTTATGGTAAATTTGTGTAAGATTATACTGAAAGGAAAGATCCATGGATGGCTCCTAACTCCTAACATAATAAGCTAAATTGTAAACACGTAACCTCACCACTCTCACTGTCATGCTGTTGTAATTAGAAAGCTATGTTTTTGTGTATCTGTTAAGGTTGCCAAATCTACTGATATAGTTTACCAAACAACATATTGATAAATAACAATTCTTTATTTCGATATATAACGTCACTAAAATGCAAAAGTTGTACAACTTGGCTGAAATCCTACTCAAGTCTGGCAACCTGCAGTGCTCTTCATCAAATCAAGTTTACTTAGTAAGAAGAGAAATGAAATGAGACAATCTGCCAAATTATCCCACAGATTGTGGGTATTCCATGAAGGACATTTCTTGCTGAAACTTATTGACTCAAATCAATTTATTGATCTTAAATCAACGGATTTACATGATCAACTGATTAAACTGATCAAGATCAGTGGATCAACTTATCGACTTGTGTCAACTTATTGACTTAAATATTGTTCAAAACTAGTTGTATGATGTAAGTGGGTATGTTCAGATATTTTATCTCTGTATTTCTCACCAATATTTCCAGTACTGCCACACCAAGTAAAAGCAAATTGCAAAGCAGGGAAACTAACATCCGTCTTTTGAACATTGTTATGCAACTCCGTAAATGCTGCAACCATCCATACTTACTGTCATATCCGCTGGATCCAGTGACTCAACAATACAGAATAGATGAAGAATTGATAACCAGCAGTGGCAAGTTAATGGTCCTGGAAAGACTCCTGCCAGCTCTCAAGAAAAATAATCATAAAGTGAGTAAAAACTTTGTTGTGCTGATTAGGCAAAAATAACTGGTGGGGATACCTGGGCCTTATAGTGTTTCCATGGCAATGTCATTGAGTTAGTTGACATAAAATGTATGTGAATGTTTTCTATGAGAATCCACATTGAACTAGTGTTTCCTGTTTTCTTTATGCATAGCATCTCAAGCTTTTCATTATACGATATCTTCATCTTTTTGTCCAGGTTCTGATATTTTCTCAGATGACATCATTGTTGGATATTCTTCATGACTACTGTGTTCTCAGGAAGCACAAATTCTGTCGTCTTGATGGAAGTATGTCTTACCAAGACAGGCAAGAGCAGGTAAAACACAGATGTAATACACAGATGTAATACAAATAATGTAGTACATGAACGTAATACACATATGTAATACACATATGTAATACACAGATGTAATACAAATAATGTAGTACATGGACGTAATACACAGATGTAAGACACAAATGTAATACACAGATGTAATACAAATAATGTAGTACATGAACGTAATACACAGATGTAATACACAGATGTAATACAAATAATGTAGTCATGGACGTAATACACAGATGTAATTCACAGATGTAATACAAATAATGTAGTACATGAACGTAATACACAGATGTAATACAAATAATGTAGTACATGGACGTAATACACAAATGTAATACAAAGATGTAATACACAGATGTAATACAAATAATATAGTACATGGATGTAATACACAGATGTAATACACAGATGTAATACACAGATATAATACAAATAATGTAGTACATGGACGTAATACACAGATGTAATACACAGATGTAATACAAATAATAAAGTACATGGACGTAATACACAGATGTAATACACAGATGTAATACACAGATATAATAAAAATAATGTAGTACATGGACGTAATACACAGATGTAATACAAATAATGTAGTACAAATAATGTAGTACATGGACATAATACACAGATGTAATACAAATAATATAGTACATGGACATAATACACAGATGTAATACACAGATGTAATACAAATAATATAGTACATGGACGTAATACACAGATGTAATACACAGATGTAATACAAATAATGTAGTACATGAACGTAATACACAGATGTAATACACAGATGTAATACACAGATGTAATACAAATAATGTAGTACATGGACGTAATACACAGATGTAATACACAGATGTAATACAAATAATATGGTACATGGACATAATACACAGATGTAATACACAGATATAATACAAATAATGTAGTACATGGACATAATACACAGATGTAATACAAATAATGTAGTACATGGACGTAATACAGATGTAAGACACAGATGTAATACACAGATGTAATACAAATAATGTAGTACATGAACATAATACACAGATGTAATACACAGATGTAATACACAGATATAATACAAAAAATGTAGTACATGGACGTAATACACAGATGTAATACACAGATGTAATACAAATAATATAGTACATGGACGTAATACACAGATGTAATACAAAGATGTAATACACAGATGTAATACAAATAATGTAGTACAAATAATGTAGTACAAATAATGTAGTACATGGACGTAATACACAGATGTAATACACAGATGTAATACAAATAATGTAGTACATGGACATAATACACAGATATAATACACAGATGTAATACACAGATATAATACAAATAATGTAGTACATGGACGTAATACACAGATGTAATACAAATAATGTAGTACATGGACGTAATACACAGATGTAATACACAGATGTAATACAAATAATATAGTACATGGACGTAATACACAGATGTAATACACAGATGTAATACACAGATATAATACAAATAATGTAGTACATGGACATAATACACAGATGTAATACACAGATGTAATACAAATAATGTAGTACATGGACGTAATACACAGATGTAATACAAATAATGTAGTACATGGATGTAATACTAAAAAATGTAAATGGAAAACTGGTGTATATATATTTTGGAAGTTCATGTTACTTAAATATGCACTATCATGACTGTAAAGCAACAACAGAGTTGCATTTAGTTGCTTTTGAAGATGCTTACGCAATGTCTTCTAGTCATAAATAATATGGTCCTCAGTTATATCATTTAGTAGGCACTTAAATATCACTTAAATATGGAAAAGAAATGTCTATTGATGTTTATTACTGTGAGTTTTTAATGCTGTTAGTGTCAAATGTAACCATTCAATTGTTGTTCAGTACAAGTTTTTCTGTGTCAAGAGACAGGAGGTTGTTTAATTTAATAAAGTGATTTTCTGATATGAAGAAAATGAGTTTATACAATGATAACCTTGTGAAATGCAACTTGCATCATGAATTAAGTGCAGGCATAGCTGCAGGCAAGAGGGATGGAACTTGCATTATGAATTAAGTGTAGGCATAGCTGCAGGCAAGAGGGATGGCACTTGCATTATGAATTAAGTGCAGGCAAGAGGGATGCAACTTACATTATGAATTAAGTGCAGGCATTGATCCAGGTGAGAGGGATGCAACTTACATTATGAATTAAGTTCTGGCATAGCTCCAGGGAAGAGGGATGGAAATTAAAGTGATATTACAGTTTAGATTTTGTTTTGCCGTCCGTCCTTTCCAGACTCCCATTTATGTCATGGTCAGCTGGTTTGTGCAATACACTAATTTGATAAGTGTATAAGGACAGCAAGCTTTTCATTCTTTTTATGGAAGCAATTTTAAGTAAATATTGGTTATTGCTAGGAATACAAAACCTTTTCCCTTCAATACCTTAGAGACGTCTAAGTGATATCCTCATTTCTGTTTTACTTTCAGATGACAGAATTCAGGACAGATCCAAAGTCATTTCTGTTTCTACTGAGTACTCGTGCTGGTGGACTTGGGATCAACTTAACCACAGCAGACACAGTAATCATCTTTGATAGTGACTGGGTTAGCATATTTTGGTATTCTTTCATGTTTAGAAAAACATGAAAGATATAAAATGAATTTTATACATCTTGTTTCAAAGCAATCTAGTATAGCTGGCTAAACCTTACGGCTGCATTCCGGAGTTTGATTACTACTTTTCATGATTCGGACCAAGCCATGATATCCTCACATGTATTCTCACATGTATTTGGATACCGTTCCCCTAACTGAGAAATCTCCGAAGAAACAACCATTTGACTTCCCCTGTTTATCAGCCATTATTAACCATTTAATTTGTCACAAACCTTTATGACCTACAAATATAACTGGTTTTAAGTTTAATTTGTCGATTTTGCAACCCTTTATTCTGAGGAGATTTAGTTCAAGCAGAGTACCAGACAGATATCTCTTCCTTTAGCAATGGAGCAGAACACCTCAAGACTGGAGTATAACACCTCAAGAATGGAGCATAACACCTTAAGACTGGAGCATAACTTAAGACTGGAGAATAACACCTTAAGACTGGAGCATAACACCTTAAGACTGGAGAATAACACCTTAAGACTGGAGAATAACACCTTATGACTGGAGAATAACACCTTAAGACTGGAGAATAACACCTTAAGACTGGAGAATAACACCTTAAGACTGGAGAATAACACCTTAAGACTGGAGAATAACACCTTATGACTGGAGAATAACACCTTAAGACTGGAGAATAACACCTTAAGACAGGAGTATAACACCTTAAGACTGGAGAATAACACCTTAAGACTGGAGAATAACACCTTAAGACTGGAGAATAACACCTTAAGACTGGAGAATAACACCTTAAGACTGGAGAATAACACATTAGGACTGGAATATGAGTCTCTAACAATCCAACAACATTGATTATGGATGTTATGGATGAATTATTTCATGTTGACTGTGGTGCTGAAATAATTTGCAGTTAATAATACTGAATATTATATGCTTCCTATATTTAATCAGTTGTTTTCATTTACAAATTTAGAATCCCCAGAGTGATCTACAGGCCATGGACAGATGTCATCGCATTGGGCAGGAGAAACCTGTGGTGGTGTACAGGTTGGTCACTGCTGGCACTGTTGATCAGAAAATTGTGGAACGAGCAGCTGCTAAAAGGAAACTTGAGAAAATGGTTATTCATCAAGGTAACAATTATTAGTAAATACAAAGATATCTTTTCGGCATTCCATAATAAACACAGAGGCTTATGTGATCTAATCCACTGAAGGCATCACAGATGCTTCTAACATTCATTTGATATTCCAAGACATTTTGTTCTCTTTTCGGACATTCACATTTCCTGTAGAGGTCTTCCCACGGACAAGTGCATTATGTATCATTCTTAGGCCTACATGCATGATCCTAATAACAAGTGTCGTAGACCAGTGCCATGTTATAGCAGTATTTCAGCAAAGGCGCTAATTTGAGTAGTAATAATTGCATTGTCAGTCATTTAAGTTACAGGGCTAATACATCGCTACTTACAGGCATATTACCAAGATTTGTTCCGAAATAGTCAGTAGATATATTCCAATGATTTGATTGGCTGATAATCCGTAACAAGCTCTCTGCAACTATTTTAGCATCTCTGTACTCATGTGTACACAAAACCCTTTTTGGAAGATTTGATCACTGCTACGTTACTTTCACTGTGTAAACAACTGATCAGCCTATCAAATGTGTTGATGGGCACAGTTGATAACCCTAGGATATTTTGTCACATTTTCGTCACAATCCATGGAAATGATATGTTAGTGGCTGTAAAGATTTTTCAAGAACTTGGCTTCAGTAAATGGAATGATCACATTTCTGTTAATTTGATCACTTTGCCCTGTGTTTCATGAATCAAATGGAAAGTTTGCCCAGTGGTTTTTTACTTGGTTCATGAAAGTTATGCCAAAATCTGGGCTGTATTTCAACTTTTTGCCTTTGTGTTCACGCTCAATTTGCAAGTTATTGAGTAGTTAGTGCTTGTTCTAACCACTTGCTTCAGTTGGGGCAGTTGCCTATTTTAGTGTGTGCTGAACAATTGTCATGGTAACAAGATGAAGTTGCGTTGAAATGTGATAAGATGTGGTGCAGGAATCTGTGCCGCAATAATGTCAGCATTTCAGGGGATGGTTGGTAGATGGTTGGATGGATGAATGTTTTTCTGGTTAAATTGGCTTTTAAATTTTAGCCAGTTTTTACTCAGCAACAACTGTGCGGCCATATACTTAGTGGCATGCTGACTGTCAATATGCTGGTTGACTTTGTTCCATTCAAAGACTACTCATAGATAAATATAGCGAGAAACAGCTTTGATACTTACATATTAAATAACTGTTGACATTCTTCATCTTCTGGTTGCTTTGTTCTCTTGTTATTCTCATGTTCTCTGTTCCATTTTTTAGGAAAGTTTAAAGGGGGAGCAAAGAACTTAAAGCAGGACTTCAAATCTGTGATCAATCCTGATGATCTCTTGGAACTGCTTAGGGCACATGACTACAGCAATGTGGTCAACAACTGCCAGTCAAGGGTCATCAGCGACGATGATCTCAAGATGCTGCTTGACCGAAGTGACCTCATGAATCAAGGGTCATCACAAAAGACAAAGAATAAAATCCAGATAAAATCCAAGGTTTTTGAAATTTTGGAAAGTGGTGAAGGACCAAAGGGTATTCTGGGCTGATGTTTGTGATGTCTGCATCTCATAAAGAGGCTTGTATCTACCTGGAATGAACAGAGTTGAATAATCTCTAAAAAAAGGATTGAAAATGGTTTGGCAAATGAGACAAGGTTATTAAATTTAGCCGAGATAAGGTTTATAAACCATTAAGATTATACCAGTACACTGCATGTATTCATCACTTTTAATTATTAGTTCAGGTTATATGTTTCTTCTTATGATGAGTACTTAAGTGTGACTTTCTTTCATGTGTAGTTCTTTGAAGTTATTCAAGACAAAATCTTACAGAAGATTTCTAATTCAGAACAATTAAGTAATGAAAATAAAGAAATTAAAAACTAATACAATACTTGACTGTTACATGCACTGGATCAGTAGTTGTACTTTGTTGTGGAGATGAAAATGATATGTCACAAATATTGACTTAAAATTGTACCTTGGTTGACACTTATTCAAGTAAACAGCAGAGTGTTGTTAAGATGAGTGCATTATGCAGGAATGTATTTAGTCTTAGTATGCTACTGTAGTAATGGTACTAGGGGAGTTAGTACACGAATCAATTCTGCAAATTCAGTTTGGAGTTTGCAAGATATTTGAAAGGAAACACATCAATCATTTCTGGCAAGTCTATAAGCACATTTTAAGATCATAAATTGATTTAATTGTTATCAGAATCATAATTTGTCTATGTTTTGCCTATTCTTGTTACTTTCAACTACAAAGTACCATTAGTGAGAAACACATCGTGGTTCTGTTTATAGTGAATTGGGTATTAGAAAATCCTCTTGCTTTTAATGTAACTGATCCCACCTAAAATTGTGTTTTCAGAATGAACAGGGTGATTGAACAACGTATATTGGGATAGTATTTTGTTTTTCATTCAATCTTCTGTTTTCAGTTTTGTTTAATTACTCTCTTCTTTCAGTTTTTTCTTTTGTTTGATTACATTATTTGTCTTCTTTTGCATTATTTTTCTCTAGTTTAACAAATACAAACCCACCAACAACAGCCTATGAAGGTTATTTGTAAAGTTTTCCTTTCATTCTAAATGTTAATTTCTAATATTTTGTTTTGCATGATCCTTTAAACATTCCTTGTTGAAGTTAGCAGTAAGGAATTAATTAGTTCAAACATATTTCGTATTGCACCTCAATAACACTTCTATATTGCACCTTAATAACACCTCTGACATGATGCACAATGACAATGTGTGACAACCTCTTTTGCCCAACTTTTCACAGACTCTATTGTAACCTCTGATGGAGTGAATGGATGGTGTTTTACATCTTAATTTCCATAGCATGTATGTATGTGTGTGTGTATGTATGTATGTATGTATGTATGTATGTATGTATGTATGTATGTATGTATGTATGTATGTATGTAGTATGTGCTTTCCAGTTGATCTTCCTCACCGATGGTGATTCATATCATTTTATTTGCATTATACCATATTCTATTACATAATACTACTATTCATAATATTCTATTACATAATACTTCATGCACAGAAGGATGATGGTAGCTCAACTCTTCCAGAGCACACTGTTTACATCAAGATAAAGTTATCAGAAGATGTGAAATAAATTAACTATGGCTATGTGGTAAATTACATCATGCAGCTAAAAGAGAAACAGAGAGATTTTCACATTTATGGCTACTTACATTCGCCTAGACTGAGATTTGTTACCATTGGTTAAGTGGTATAATGTTGTGATGATTTACCATGGCTTTAATATGATTAGTTACTATAGTAGATTAAAAACGGTGTGATTAGGTATAGAAATAAACACACTTTACAAAGGAACCAGGAAGTGATAAACAGACCCTTGCTTTTGTAGAATAATAAAATAACTCCTATAATAGCACTGGGTAAAGTCTCTAAGCTAGATTCTTACTTTAAAGATAATCACATGATTTGAGTCTCTTCATGGTAAGGCCATTTCAATCAATTACACTGAAATAGATCCAAGCCATTTCAATATCAGTGCATTGTTAGGGATAGAGGAATCCGTTATTCCAAATAGGTGTTCTTTGTTCAAGCTATTTCAATATCAGTGCATTGTTAGGGAAAGAGGAATCTGTTATTCAAATAGGTGTACTTAGTTCCTATTTTTGTGTTGCACAATGAAATATGGACACAGCAATGTGAAGTTGGATGTGGAGTTATTATGTGGAGTTATTATGTGGAGTTATTATGTGGAGTTATTATGTGGGAAGATGTGGAGTTATTTGTCATGTATATGTACAGCAAAGATGACATGGGCACAATACCATTTAAAGGTCTTCAGTATTGCCCCCAAGTTTACCATGCTTTTCAAAAGTACTCTGCTGGAGGTGCTAACTCTCCAAAACTGATGTCCTTAAGGTATCATAAACAGTTAGGTTCTGTATTGAGTAGGCCTATAAACAAAGTAGCCTGCATTCCTTGTACCAGTGGAGTGATCATTGCCAGCCAGTCTTGGATCTCCTGAAGCAGTGCAAAAAGTATGCAAGAGAGAAGCAATCAATTTGTTCAGAATTGTGTTGCAAACATTCTTATGTATACTTCCTTTTTAGTTCATTTATACATTCTTGTAGAAATCAGAAAAGAATATATTCTCTCATATATATTATTTGATTTTTGTGTTTTATTCGGTGTCTTTTTTTTTTATGGAAGATACTAGCAGAGACTAGTTTGTAATTTGCATCGCCATGCCAAAAGACGCAAAATAGCTGCTAAGAGAAGAATTTGGCTTATGTAATATAAATATATATATATATATATATTCACCAGAAGAAATAGTTTCTATAACGTACAAATTTCAGAGGTTCCACATCAAAAACTCAAGAAAAGAATCAAAAGTATTTTTGAGGTAAGTGAAACAAAACATTGACTGATTATTTGATCATGCTGGTAGTTTTGCCAATACATATGAAATGATTTAATAGAGGCAGAAATTGGCTTCAATAAAGTAAGGGGAATGGGCCCCACCCCTCCCCTCTTCCAATGACTGAGCAATATTCTTTGTCTGTAAACGTGCTTCATTATGTTATCAAATGTTTCCTATAACCAGGGAGGAGTATAAATTGCTACCAGCTCAGCCAACAAGGGGTGCATTTCAGTAGGCACCGGGAAGTAGCACCTTTAGTGACCTAGCAGGTGCATTCGCCCTCTCACGTTTGCAAACAGCACCCCCTCCCCCCCAAAACATACATTGTCATTCGTAAATTGTCAAAGCGCAAAAACGGCTTTCCTTGGTCTTTAGCATATCGTGTGAAATCTTAGCCATTTTCTTTTGCACATAGTATGTTTCAGCTTCTGGTCACCCACTTCCAAGAACAAACGTACGTAACACTACGACAATTACGTAACGGAATAGGTAGGTTAGGCTAAGTAGGATAGGTAATGAGACGCTGAACGGGGTATCTGGGTAATAAGACGCTGAACGGGGCATTGTCTCGGGGTACTTGGACGATTGACTATATTTACTGGTAAAGTAATTTTAACCAACATATGTTATCAGGTTGATGTAATGTGTTGATATTCGGGATCATACAACGAAGTTCGTTGGCGCATTGGTAATCCAGCGTCTCCTCCCCATGGAAACGATATTGGTTTGCCTAACACAATCATGCTATTGATATCATCTGTCAGTCTCATCCTAATGTTACAAGACCGAAGCTACGATCCCACAGAAGGAATAGCCTAAGCCTAAAAGAAGCTTAATGTACAAAAACCATAGTGTATTCATAGCCCCCCCCCCCCAAAAAAAAATCTCCCCCAAAAAAATCTCCCACCATTTGGGGTCATCAGCAAAATGGAAACTCCTTCATCAAGTTGTACTTGTACATTAAAGGTAGAGTTTGGAAAATAGGCCTAGGATAGACCTAGGCTAGGCCGGCTTCAGTTGTTCTCCGCACACGGTAATTTCCGCACATTACTTTCCGCTGAAAAAATTCTTGTGCGGAAAACAACTTTTTTTCCACTGACCTGTACACTATATTTTTCCTCAATTTAAGGATACCAAATTCAGGATGATAAAAATAACATGAGAAAGTATCAAAGAACGTCGATAAGGATGGTTATGACTGAGTTTATGTCAGAACAGTTAAGCTGCATATAATTTACAGGAGGCTTGGGGTGTTTGTAATTAGGGATTACTTAAAGAAGTATGAGGCATAATATTATATAGCCCTATATATTCTCAATCTGTATCTGTTCTTGTTAATGTTAAAATATCACAAAAGACACCCCGACCCCCCCCCCCCCCCTGCCCGCCCCCTAAAGGATGAAACTTAGCGAGACCAAATCGTCACGGTAGCTCACCATTTTTCACCTTCATGCCACAACCTACAACCAAATAAGGTGGCGTTGTTTAACTAAAATTAAAGTTGTGCTTACAGCCTAAGCTAGTGCTTACAGCCTAAGGTACAACCCAAGCTATCCTAATATAATCTAGTCTTGGAGCTACAGTTTATCCTGCTAAAGTCAAATTCTTTCATCTCCATCCTCCTAAATCCTTCCATGTGCCTAATCATTTCAGTAAGCCATTCTGCTCCTCCCAAAAAAAAACGGTACTTTCCGCTGAAAAAAACGTTGTTTTCCGCTGACAAATTTGTGTGCGGAAAACACCGTTTTGTGTCAGCGGAAAGTAACGTGTGCGGAGAATAACGGTACCCGGCTAGGCCTACCTAACTTTAACTTCCTTTCATTTAAATAAAAGTTGGGCATGCATATCGTGGAGGAGGGTTAATAAAGGGAAATATCCGAAAGAGGGCTGTACAGCAATTGAAAGCATATTTAGTACATTTGGTTTACTGTCCTAAAATTTAATGAAAACTGAATGTTAAAAATCCCACAATTGAACCAGTTCCACCTGACTGATGATAGAGACTGGAGAGGGTTCCCTTATAAGTTGCTTACAAACAAATGCAACTACCATTGCGACTCCATATCTCATTTAACACATTTTGATCTGTTTTGTACACCTACAATGGACTGCTGATGCAAGAACCAAAATAAGAAATGAAATCAATACAATGAACACAGCTACTGTAGTTTCTGTTTTGTGTTAATGTACAGTAAAGATAGAAAAGAGCCCTTGATAAGCCCAGAATCTTCCTCGCGAACCACAAAGTAGTGCAGATGAAAACAAAAACTTGATTAACGAGAGACGTTTTTAAAAATTAAAAAGGTCTAGTAACATTTGATCATTCTGCACAACTCTGCAAGACATAACCCTACCATTAGAATATTGTACACATAACAATCAGCAGGGGTTGTTATATTTAAAGTGTTTATATGGAATATTAAAACTCATGCTTCATGGCTTATTGTAGGTACTCAAGGTTTTCTGGGCAAACACAAAATATTTTAGATGTTTCATCCACCAGATTTAAGATTTTTAATCCTTATAACAATACTGAAAGTAGTAGTCTTAAAGTAACCATGTCCTTTTTTTAAGGTTTAATGGTGAGTGGCTCTCGAATGTTACCCCAAAGATGAGTAGTCAAATATGGTTGAATTGGAAGACACCAAACTCCATGAGGCTGTTCGTCTGGGGGATGTTGATCTTGTGGAGGAGGCATTGGAAGATGGTCTAGATCCTGATGCCATAGGACTTTATCAGTGGTGCCCTTTACACGAGGCTGCCAGTAATGGAGATATTGAAGTTTTAGAAACTCTTCTTCAACATTTAGGTAATTATATGTGAAAAGTTTGTAACTTAAAGAAATAACAACAAATTATATAAATGCACCTATTCATAATGAAGATTTGATCTAATAACACCATTTATGTGCATAGTGTGTAAAATAGATGCTTGTGTACTTTTTTCTTGTAAAACAATTGGAAAAAGGAAATATATATGCATCATGGTAATGATATCTGAACTAAATTTTGGCCAGTTTGTCTTACTTTTATGCATCAGATTCTGGCTGTTAAATACTTAGATTTGTCATCGTTGATTAAGTTTTCATAAGTGGTGAATAGGCCAATTAACACTGTTGTCTCTTCTTATGTATGTGTATATTCTAGCGGACCCAAACCAGCCAGATAATCTTCATTCCTCAACACCTCTGCATTATGCTGCTAAAGAGGGCCACGTTGATTGTCTGAAGGCTCTTATCAAAGCAGGAGGGCGTTTTGATGCTGAGAATGCTGATGGTGATACCCCTTTGGATCTGGCTGAGGGACCATGTTGTGATATTCTAGACAGGGAAAGTAAGTCCATTCTAAAGCTTAATGTTTAATACATTTCATATGGAAAATCAATCATAAAAATGTACAAAATATGTTCGTTAAACCATGAATTGACTTTATTGGTGTAAAACTACTGAGAGGAACAGAAATATGTCATCCGAATGTGCAAATCAGTGTACGCCACATTGTAATTTCTACTGATTTCTTTGCTGGAGTGGGCCCTGCAGTGAACTTGATTTCTCTCCATTTTGCCATCGTACATTCAGGCTGAGAGCTGAGGCTACATCTGATCGATGGTATGTACATATAGCCCTAAAGAAACATACTGAAGGCCATTACGAAATGTTTAACAATAAATATTGGCGGGAATTGCTGAAACTAAATGCGCATGTGTATAATTATTTCCTAAAGCGGCCGTAGAATAGACAAACACACCATGTGCATCAGTAGAAATTAAAATGGGAGGTATGCTAATAGCACATAACACATGTTAATATACACACTACAATTGTGGCAATGACTGAATTATGGCACCGATGCAATTTTTGTGGAACAGGTGCATCACTCTAGATGTTGTATTCAAATAGAAATAATCCATATATAATTACTGATTTGTTTGATACTGTAACTAAAATTTCTAATGACATATCTTAGTGACATAATACTGGGGCAATTTTTCCTCACAGTTATGTTTTTTTCCGCCCCCATTTTGTTTTCCATGTAGGTTTGTTTTGATAAAAAAGGGCAAATCGCCTGTCGCCCCATGTATTTTCGATGCTGCAGTGATGTGTTCTGCTCTCTTGTGACTTTTGATGTTATCTTGTGATGTGTAATGCTCTGGTGATATGTACAGTATAAAGCTCCCTTGCTATTTATTTTTCCAGGAAGGAAACAATTTGTTGAACTGTCTCTGACAGATGCAAGAGAGGTTATTCACTGCTCAAACAGCAAAGAGTCCATAGGGGACCTAGACTATACAGACAGCAAAGAGTCCATAGGGGATATAGACTATACAGATAAGTTGAACAGGACGCTGGGAGTGAGGTCCACACCAACAGCGTGGGAAAACATTGAGGTGATTGAACAAGGGAAGCCTAAATCAGGTGAGCCAGACACTGGAAATCAACTTTAATATTGTAAAGTTTGTCCTGAGTACATTTGCTAAGCTTATTGTTTGTTTTTCATTAGATTTTACTCTATCAAGTGAAAGAAATTTAAAAAACTAAAATAAAATAAATAAAAGATAAAGCAATGAAGAAAGTGTAGCAAATTTGAAAGCAGAATCAGTAACCTTTAGTGATTATGATACACATGCTTTTATGAGTCTTGCCAGGTCCTTTGTATTACTCTGGAATCAAGATTTTGGTGAAATGAAACCCAACTAGCTATGTCACATTGCTCTGCCAAGATTGGGTTACAATTGTTTTAGTTTCTCATGCCTAAATAATTTGTTTCATGTTATGGTCTTTGAGTTTAATAAAAAATTTAAGTTTTGTTAAACTATAGAAAATATGGAATTGTTGCAAGCAGTTTCACAAGACTCCTTTGAAATTGGCAATATTGAATTTTTTGTACATTTTCTGTTGTAGATAAGTATGATAAAACTACAGGTTAATAAGTCAATTGTTACTTTAATGGTTTTGTGTTATAATTTATCCTGTTTAGGCACAGGACTTCTTCAGTGCTCCTTTGAGTACAATTCCAAGACAGGAGCATTCAAAATCAGAGTTTGGCAGGTTGAAGAAGTACTCATGCCTCCAGGTTAGTACGCTTTCAGTGTATGTCCTGCTATAGACAGTAGAATGTAGTCATTTAGTGTATGTCCTGCTATAGACTGTAGAACGTAGTCATTTAGTGTATGTTCTGCTGTGGACTGTAGAATGTAGTCATTTAGTGTATGTCCTGCTATAGACTAGAATGTAGTCATTTAGTGTATGTCCTGCTATAGACAGTAGAATGTAGTCATTTAATATGTATATGTCCTGCTATAGACTAGAATGTAGTCATTTAGTGTATGTCCTGCTATATACTAGAATGTAGTCATTTAATGTATGTCCTGCTGTGAATGTAGTCATTTAGTGTATGTCCTGCTATAGACTGTGGAAT
>KN890070.1:0-19674 GCA_000934455.1 Apostichopus parvimensis
GATCGCAACGCCTCTGCTTGCCAAAGTCTCAGTTTTTTCTCATCAAAGTAAAGTAGAGGAGGAAGAACGTCTTTCTCTGGGTTTGATGACCAGACACCGCTGCAGACTAAAAAAACATAAAAGGGGGAAAAATATTCCTTTGGAAAGTTAAACCAAGATATGTAAACCTTTGAAGTTTATGACTAACATTATTAATATATCGTGTGATTTTGGTGGAGTTAAGTATATGTTTCCATATGTTTCCATGTGTTTCCATGTACCTTAATTCCTTTCAAAGTGGACGATAATACCACAAAAATGTTGTTCATTCATCACAAAATGTAACTGGAGGTAGTCGTGGTTTATCTCTATTTATCCTACAAACTGTCGTTCATACATAACGACGGTAAATTCCCCGAGATTTACCGTGCATAAATGGATCATTTCCGATCACATCAGGAGATGAAACCGACATCCCAGTAAGCCTTGCCAACGACATCTCCAACGCTGTACCGCGTTCTGCAGATTTTAAAAGGAAAAGAAAGATTAAAAAAAACTTTGTTCACTTTCACAAGTTCACAAGTTATGCCCTACAAAAGTAAATGAAAAACAGAAGTCCGACGGGGAATTTTTGTAAAATTTGTAACCGAGATATCATTGGATCAAACCCCACTCCAGCCAAAATACTTCTTGAAACTTCGTTATATAATTCTCCATTTTTCTGGGGTTTTTTTTTGTTTGTTTTGTGGTAGTACATGCTGAGCTGCTATAAACAACTGAAAGCCACAAATGTGAGAGCACTTTTGTTATTTTTACTTTTGAATTATCTTCTGGTAATTCTTTGAAATGAACTTTTATGGAAGTTAATCCAATCAACGTGGGAAAACGATCAATTTGATTCCCTTCCACCCCCATCCATCCCCAGATATTAAATAACTTTAAATAATGCAAATTGCGATGACAGTGCCTAAAGCTCTTTAAATTAATAAATGGAAATTGCCTCAATTTCAGAGAAGGAATAAGTTCAGCCACTTAAACTTAACCATTGCATACAAGTAGTATTTCATATATATTTGTCTGTACTTCAAGTATCATATTATACAACTCTGCAATGTACAGCTTCCTGTGGTTATACATTTTGTAATCATATATATCTTTAAAAATAAAATTCTGTTAAGAAAAACTTTTTTTTCTTTTGTGATATGTAAATGTTAACCCACACATGAGAGAAAAAATACAATACAACTTTCCAAAGAAAAAAGTTTAACAATTTGATAGTAGAAAGCAGATGATATGTAATTTTTTTTAAAAACTGGGAGACTCAGTCCAATTGGTTGTTGCTATTTTGGTGTCCCTGAAATGCTATCCATCAATTATGAAAAACATTTCAGTATTATTAAAATATCTCTGTTCTGTATGGTACAAGACCAATATTTCAAACAAAACATGCAACGCAATTATTTATAAATATTAATCAATCAATCGACTTTGTGGATTCTTGTGAAATGGAGAGAGTGCAAATAAACAAAGAGTGGAGTAGTCTAATTATGATATGTCTCGAAGACGATCGTTAATGCAAAATAATCTTAATTTTGAAAATTTATATCTGGAAATGGCCAACAGCTCTTTGAAGAAAGTGATCAATATTAAAAACTGAACAACATGAATGTATCATTTAAAAAATGGGACATAATTAGAAATTCAGTGTTTATTTGTATAAATATAAGAATATTTTTTATTATGCTTCATCCTAGCAAGTTACCTTTAAAAAAATTGATCTTCATGCTATTTTATGAAGGAAAACAATAAACATCTTCAAATTTTAGCAAACGTCTTACCTGTTCACAGAAATTAAAAGAATGATTGAGATATAGTTACTTTTTTTCCAAATTCATTATTTTTTTATTTCCGCTCAGAATCTTAACCCATCACAAGCTTTTTTTGAATGCAACCCCCAGACCATTACTTTTATTCTCATACAAAGACTTGAGTTACTTGTCACAAAGTTGTAGTGAATGAAAATCAAGTTTGCAATTTTTTTCAATGTTCTAAAAACTGTTGAAAACAATGCACAAAATTTGAGAAATAAGTGTCCAGTCACTTGTAAAAGCTTTCAGCATCTCCTACCAACAATTATCATCTCTAACATACAAAACAAATTTCTTTCTGTACTACTCAGTCTGTTGCAAAAGACTTTAAGCAAGTCTTACCACAAGACCCTCCCTCCTCATGTCTTTACCTGTTGCAGCAAGAGGAGCAAATATTTCCAGATGAGGGCCTTCCTTCCTCGAAACCATCAATGTCGAGATGATCTCAAAGAAATGCTTCAAGTCAGGTTTCTCCAGACTATCATTGGACAAGACGACATTTTTGACGAGATGAATTTCATCTAAGCCTCTGGTAATTATTGCAATAGACCTTGAAGACACCAAACAGGGAAGGAAAGTGTAAACAAAATTTCATTTCACAGAATTGCAAACCTGGCTTTTCTGATGTCCGGAGGAAACTTTTGAGTGGACAAACGTTGAAACGGAAGCAATAATCTGACCATAAGCAAGAATTTTTGTACTTTTTCTCTTATCTTTACACTGCTAATGCAGTTGGTAATTTATGCATAGTAAATTCTCTAGCCATCGAAGAAACTTCAAAACGAACATAACAGTACATTTAGACCAAGGCAACTTGAAGTCTCACGTCAGCCTTCGAGGCACGTAAGCACTGTCAGTATGAACAGAATGGATATCATGTTTATATGAGATAAAAGGTTAGGAACTGTTCATACTGCAACATACCCTATAGAGTATTACCATAGCATTTGAAAAATTGTGCAAAAGTGGCTAACAGAACCAGTTTAGTTGCATTAACATAATGATAACTTAAATCTTGGAATAGACTTTCTCATTTTTCCTTTATCAAAAACATGTTAAACTAGTTAGGCAAAGCATCCTATGCACTTTCACAGCAGGACGTGACTAGCCTAGCCTACTCTGCATATAAGATACAGAAGCTGGAGTTGTTATTTGTCATTTTTATTCTATCATAAAACCTTACTTTGCCTGAATTCCAATCATTGCGGTCTCTATCTGTTCCTGTAGGGATTCCACAGTCGTACTTTCGTAGTCATAACACAGGCATAGAATGCCAGGTTTAACCGATGCATAGAGAATCTAGGAAAAGTAAAAAGATCACATTAAAGACATCGTAAACACAGCAACAAACGACCTCATCTGCGGTTTTCAGATATGTCTTTTCGTTGCCGGCAGAGAGTGCATCAAACTGTTTGCTATGTCATACATAGAGATCGTGGGACAATCACGACCTCTGACCTAAGTGTAGAAAATGTACACATAGAGATCCATGCCTGGTGTGTATCCAATTCACTCCAGATGCTCAAGCTGCTGGCAAGAGAAATGATTTTTTGGCGACTAAAAAAGGTTAAGAATCCATAATGTCCACAATGGCTGCAACCACAAGCCCTGGTCCAATGGAGCCCATAGAAACTGACCTTAAGAAATGCTATAGAGGGCATATGACCCTTGTGGTCACTAGTTTGAATCATGTTCAGGCCATACAATTTCTTAGCTCTTTTTGTATCATAAATGATAATGAATATTTCAGCTGTTGAAATAATCTGCTTTATATAGATGCAGGATTTCTTGTTAACCAATGAGAATGCAGCAGGGGATATTTCTCCTCTATTTTCTCTCTGGAGACTTGTACTTGTATCAGAGAACGATTGCAAATAGTTTCTTGCTACTTTCACCACCCACAAGCCACCCCCTCCCTCACCCCTACCCCACCCCTCTTCATAGTGCTATTTTATGCTCGAATATCAGAAAAGAAACAAGCAAAGTGGTGACTTTCGACACAGCTTTTCATCGTTCCGTAAAAATTACATATCGATCACTAAAACTAAATAAAGGAGTTTCATTATTAATTTTGTCACTTGGTAATTGTAGGACCACTTACCTCATAGGCAGGAACATTAGATGCAAGGATGACTAATCTGTTATCTCCAGGGGTAGACCCTCCACGTGACTGAGGTCGGGATGGTCCAAAGGCAGAGGAGACACCTAGGGTGTAGTCACCTCCACCCCCAGAGAGATCTTTCCTGAAAAACAAAGGAAAAGTGAAGATTAAAATGAAAAGAAAAAATACATTTACTGATGACAGAAACAAAGAGTTGAATAGGTACATTCAATTCTCTCTTCTTGTTTTTATTCAATAGTATCCGCATATTTATTACTCTAAAATACGATACTAAATTTAGGTGTATTTACTCCGGTGTAAGTTTGTTTTCCTTTTGATTTGCATAACTGTAGTTGTGTAAACCTTTTTCATTTTTTTTTACATTTACAGTATTATTAATTTTTTTTCTTTCTTTAATTTCAACTTAAAAGAAAACTAACTATATATGCTGAAATTTGATTTTTAAAATTTATGTAACTATAGTTGGAAAACAAAGCTTGAATTGTTCAGATCAATTATTTTTCCCATAATTCCATTCTACCGTACCTTCTATAGATGGATCTGTTTCGTGGGGGAGGCATCCATTTCTGGTCCACGGTGTTACTTCTTACTAGGCCTCCCTCTTCCTCCATAGCATCTGAGAGCTTCTTGTGATTATCTTCAAGGCTATGTTCACCTTCCTTGAATAAGAATTCACAAAGATATAAAAAGTTGTTATTAATTACCTCCAAATTTCAGGGAGTTTAGAAATTGACTGAGAGGTTGCCAAATACTTTCCAGGCTATTTTGACCATCCAAATTATGATCAAATATTGATGAGTGATAAAAAATTCAGTTCAAAATCAAGTTCAAATTTAATTTGATTTTTGCTCATATTCCAAGTTGAACAGAAAATATTCATAAGAGTGTGGAAACACAGAACATTGACATATGCCGGACACTAGAAAAATATTAATGTTTGAAAATGCCATTTAAGAAGAAGGAATATGTAAGCTTTAATAAATATATCAAAACAGATACAAATAGGAAAATTATACAACTTGAGTGACAAGAAAAAAAACTGTATAATGTATTAGTAAAAATATTTTACTGTCTCTCTTGTTGTGACTAGATGTGAACAACACGATGTTACTGCAACGGTCGTAACACTGGACTGAAAGGTTAAATTCAGTGATGGAATAACAAGACTAAAATGAAAAGGCAGTTGGAAGCATATTGTAACAGTACTTATTAACTGATTGATGTAAACGATTAATTTTCAGTAACCTTACCGTGGTGGATCTGTGATGAGACTTTCTTCCGGTGGACTTGAGACCATAATCAAAGCTTCTTTCTGATGGTTCGGTAAATGATCTAAGGTGTCCCCTGATTCTCGTTGGATCAACCTTTGGGTTAGCCGATGCGATTAGAGAGTTGTGTCCCTGAAAGAGATCGACTGGCTTAGGATCAGGATCTAGCCATGGTGGTCGCTCCCTCCAAATCACTTCTTAGAAGAAAAGACGAAAGTTCCAGATGTAAACTTAATTCACCACAAGCCTTTTCATTTCGTTTCCCGTTACAAATGTCACCTTTTGATCTCATTCTCTTACTGTTCAGTCACCAATGTCAGTTTAATCTTTTTTAATGGACCCATAACAATCAAAATTGGGGGGAGGGGGTGGGGGGGTTGATATCGACCAATTTGAGTAGCCATGGTAACTAGATATTTACTTTGAAAAGTAATGTTCATATTTTCAAATCATTTTAATGAAGCTTCTGTTCAGATGTAGTTCATGGAGGGAATTATAAACATAAATAACCTCTGAAGAAGAGAAGAAATAGAATAATTTTTGAACACTCACTGGTGGCCTGTTTGTCCGAGTTCCTTTGTTCCAGCGCTCTTCTCCTTCGGGCTTTCTCTTCCTCTGTCATGTATCTGCTGCCATCACTTTGACGTCCATACCGTTCTGTCTGTTTATGGAGTAATCGATACATACCACACGGAATTAATAATAAGTATTTGTACATTCTTTGTTATTTGTACTATTGTTAATTGTATACTAGTCCATTACCATGTAAATGCATTTAACTGACGCTACTTAAAAGTAAATCATTTATTCGATGCAGCAAAAACAGGGTGGGGGATGCACTCTTCAACAGCATGGGACAGATACTTTCCAAACATCGCAATAAATGCCTCTGAATCTAAACTAAAATTAAGTCGATAATTCAGCAAAGATCAGTGCTGCTATCAATGAATTGCAAGAACTTTGAGCCTAAAAGATGAAATGACTCTACGACTCCTGTTGAGCTAAAAAAGACACCTGTTAAAACAGGACCCTACCTTGTCAGTAGGGTGGGCAACATCTAGTGACTGCAAACATTTGATGTAGTGTAACTTCCAAGATCCATACTCGTTTGGTTTGGGCGTGTACGGTAGAAACCATCCCTGACGTATACATTTGGGCATCCATAGGGTGTCCTGATAACAACAATAGAAATAAACAAAACATGCAACAAGCAAAAAACAAAAAAGCAGGGAAAAATTGGACAAACTGAAATGTGTAAAATAGATCTTACAAAAGATCTGGCCAAAATTTGTTGATGGGGTAGAGAGATTGTTGGATCATAAATGGAGGGGATAGGGTGAGGAGTAGGAGTGAGTGGAGGGTGGGTGAGTGGAGGGTGGGTGTGGGAAGGGGTGGTCATTTTACCTGTTCTGCTAGATACTTCCAGTGCCAGCATACCATGCCACCCCTGCTAAGACTTCTAGGGTCCAGAAATGAAAAGATATATAGACTCAAGAAGCGAGGCAAGTAATTCGTGAAGTCAGCGTGAGTCACGGGAACGTTGTCGTTGAAGAACTTGTGCAAGAAGTTGATCTGATTCCGTTTGCAGTGACCAAGAATGTAACGTAGGAAACGTTTCCTTTGGATGTCCGTCCAGAGATCAAACTGTTTAGAAATAGAAACAAGACATTTATTTAAGTCAAAAAGGTTCATCGCAGCAGCCCAAGTACATGTGTCCATCTTGTAATAGAAATGCAGCATGGCAGAAATTTTTCTACAGTGGCTTAAATATGTTGAGAAGCTTAAGCAAATTGTTCATCTCCATCTCCTATGGCACCATCAACTTAAAATAAGGAGGAGTCTGCCCTTGAAAAGGGGAGACCCACCAGTCTTGTTTTTCTCGTCACTGACAAATTAAAAGTTCAGTTGTGAATATCTGAATATTTGCATGACTGCCACTGGAAAATTAAATCCTCTAATCCTACCTCAAGGAATGATACGATTTGATCATGAAATATCTTCACTTTGCTCCATTGGTCTTATATAGTAGTTAATATTAATTACTACCTTATCTAACCAATCAAAATATGCTATACTTCCAGTGAAAGACATACAGTAGTATATATCATGCAATAACAGGTATATGATAAGCATTACTCACCCAATGTCCTATTAAATCTCTCCTTTCAACGTACAGCTGCAGAAATAAAAATGTGTAAAATGGAAGCACTTTAAAACATATGTTCACTAACTAAATGAATGTTCATGCCACAAAAACTCAACCACAGTTTGTTTAAAACTTTTCAAACAATTCATTAGATTTTTACACAAAAGCCTTTTTGCATTTGTTTAGAAATTTGGACATATTGCAAAGCACTTTGCTATTGGATAATAGATAGACCATTAAGTGCAGCAAGCTTCAAACAGTTTCTTTTTTTCTCTGTTTTGCTTTCTCAATTATCAGCAGACTTCTTGGATGATGTATTCTGGTGTTAAAGAGGTCAATAATTGGCTAACACTAGATTAATTAAACTATCCTCACTCAAATTGGGACCCATAGTAAGTTAAAATAATCCTGGTCCCAAATAACTGCTCACTTTCTGGGCCCCATCTAATCCTTGGGCCCCAGCCTTGTTACTCTGCTGTGTTCAACGAGTAAACATTTCTAAAACATATATATCAATCCCCAGAATTCTGTATAAAATGTACACTTTACCTGTTCATTGCTTGGCTTGTGTAAAATTGGTGTCCATGTGCTATATTTGGTCTGTAGCTTTGTGGTCTGGAACGGTACCTGTGAACTCGACTGTAAAGGAGTCACATGTGCAGTCTTCTTCCCCTTAAGAGATGTGACAGGCTTGACTTTACCCACATGACCATTCGCCGAACCGCCGAGATCGGAGGGCAGAGACCTTCGTTCCTTAAGCTGACTGCTCATTTTAACTCTGCAAAATATGAAGATTACAAATCAAAAAGCACAATAAAATAAAATTTAGGAAGTTAAGCTTGACCAGTTTCATGTTGTTATATAATACAGTATTCTTTGTACATTTCCTTGATATAATCTTGCTATAGAGCATGTGTCTAAAGATATAATCTGGTGGTAGATAAACTTATATTATAGAAGAAAAAATCCAGTGTTAGATGAAGACCCTGTCTCCATATCTTGTCCCTAACTCGACATACCATTTGATTGAAGTTCCGACCAATGTTGACTGGCTGAACGTTCTCTTACTCCAGAAATTTTGTCGCAGTTGGTGGTCTGTGATGTCAAATTTGGGCTTAAAATCTTCAGAAGCTTTATTTGTTTTGATTTATCCAAGTTGCAACTTGATACATTTGGAATCTTTGCTTAGCCTTAATGCCTTTTGTAGTTGGAATTCAGCAAACTGCAAATCTTTTATAAAAAAATTTTTTTCTTCTATGGATAAATTATTTCCAAATAACAAGGGCATTTGCAGCTTAATTTCCCGGTTGAAATTTAAATTACGTGGCTGTTGCCAGATGCATAAATTTATAACATATCATGCTGTTGCATTTCACAACCTGAAAACAGAGCTATCATGGTCACACAGGAAATATACTTTGGACTAGGCCTAGTGAGCGAAATTTATGCTCATGCACCACACCCATGAAACCAACTTATCCACACAAGAAGATATCTGTAAACTTTTAAAAAAAATTAATAAATACCAGTATGCATCAAATTTGTTTAAGTCTTGCTCATTAACTATGACCTCTGTGCACGTAGCCACACAATAATTCCTCTTGGGTATATTAATTTATTTTTGTATGCAATACAAGTGATGAAAACTTCAGGGTCTGATACTTAGCAAAAAAATCGGTCATGATACAGAAAATTGATGGTGCCATGAAAGGCCAACTTGTCAGCTATCCGGTGATGGGTAGCGTTTAGCTAGTGAGAACTTCTATCTAGACTTAGAGGCCACATCACTTTTGTGATTTAGTGTTTAAGTTAATCAGGCTTTAATGGGCTTATGCTACCACAACAGCTATAGCCTAACCTATTTGAAATTGCTTTTTGGAATCTGAATAACATGACCTCACTGTTACTTGGACTTACGTGAGGCCTACTGTAGTCTCACCTAGTGTTCCTTTATAGAGAAGGAACTCTAAAGGAACTCTAGTATCACCATGCATGGGTCTACTGCATCAGTGTGTAGAGATAAGTACCCTACAACTTTACAATTTTATGTCTCAGCTATACCTAACGTTAGGCCTAGCCTAGGCTTAGATTAAGTTAGACTCGGTTAGCCTAACCTAAACGTAACCAGTGAACAATGTAGCAACTTATTAACGGCAGGTTATCGCAGCTCAGCCACTTTTGAGGTTATTATTTAATCTGCTTGAAGAAACTTACTATTCTCTTTAATGGCATCTCATTTGGAGCTTGAAAACTCAATCAAATTGAAAAAAACGTCCTCGCATACCGCAGATACATTACTGTAGCGTTCGTAGCGACGAAATGTAAACATTTGAACAATTTGAAGATAGCTTTCACTTGTGCAACATAGTCAACCTTTGATTGAACGTTGTATACAATACGTAAAGTTACATATGGGAAGCAGTGTGAACTTTCATAACTATTGGATGTCACTCTCTCTTTGCCCATGGACGGAATATGTCCCATCTTTCACCGGCCGGATTCTCCCGTTTATTTTAAATGTAACTAAAGTACGTGTGAAGTGTCACATACGGCACAACTCGTATCTACCTGCCAGTCTAGCCTCTGTCCAAGATACTGTCCAGGCCCCAATTTATTTTTACTAGGCCATCAGCTCACCTTCAATATTGACCAAGGACCGTAACCACCTCCACTCCTCCCCTTGTTTTCTTTATACAATACTCTAGTTTACTTCCTCTATTTGTCCAGGTTAAATGGTGTAGGATCTATCCACATATATGGAAAGTATTACTGCCCCATCACAGTGAGCCATATGTGGTTGTGGGTCAGGTTAAAGAATATTAACTTTTGTATAATCTTCAAAGTCTAGAAAGAAACAAAATCATTAAAGGTTATCGGTATTATCCCTACATTTTAGCACGTTAAAGGTTGCTAGAATTGGTTTTAATAGTCATATAGAGATGCCACTAGAATCCATGAGACTGTCATGAGAATTTTATAAGGAATGCAAAACCTGGTCACTATAGGTTTTCCACTTTCTGCCTTATACTCAGTAGCCTAATTAATGGTTTCATGGGGATTGCGGGGTGGGGGGGGGGGGGGGGGCGTGCAGTAGGAATGGGACATGCTGGTGTTCATACTATACCCTTTGCAATTCCTACCCTCCCCCTTCAATGCCTCCCCTTCTCCTCTTTCCTTAATCATCTTCCTATCAACCAGAAACTTGTTCTGTTATATCTCTCACTCAACATGCATTAAATCAGAGCTCCCTGATGTAGTTATAGTCAAATTCATGTAACAAGAAGACAAAACTCATGAAAAGACAAAAAGTCATAGATATGAAAGTGTAACTTTTTATTTGGCAACGGAATCATTAATCATTCCTTGTATACAACCTGTACAATCAGATATTGCAACTTCTTAGCCCCGGACCTTCTGAAAAACTTTCAATAGTTAACAATGAATATATCTTGACCTTCTGGTGTAAGACTAAAAGTATAAACTTTACTCTTCAATCAGATATATAAATATGTTTAAGTTAAAAAAAAAAGATTTAAGGTGAACACAAAATATATTACCCTGAATTGTGATATTTAAAACTAACCAGTTAAAAAGTTTACATATATCTGAGGTACAATTTGAACATCTCTCACATTTCTGTTTCTGAGGTAGCCCAAATTCTTTCTTAAAGGAGACACAAACCAAAAACTAATCGTTGGCCTAATATGACTCATTTTTTTCAGAGGATAATTCCTCCAAACAGCTAAGAAAAGTCTTGTTCAATTTGGGAGAAACCTAACTTAAAAGTT
The DNA here is from genome assembly GCA_000934455.1 of Apostichopus parvimensis. Classification (NCBI taxonomy): domain Eukaryota; kingdom Metazoa; phylum Echinodermata; class Holothuroidea; order Aspidochirotida; family Stichopodidae; genus Apostichopus; species Apostichopus parvimensis. The sequence goes on from KN890070.1 coordinate 11,172, forward strand.
GTGCCTGTCAGCTGCCATTTTGAATATCTGTGATGTCATAGTAACCACTAGAATCTGACACCTTTTACATTCTCTTTGCTTTACTTTTCATAATGTCAAGATAGAATGTGAACAGTTTTTACACTGAAACCAATGCCATCATCAGCTCGTATTAAAAGGTTCCATATTTTAGATTCTGCGATTGTAAAACTCCATCTCCATTACAGAAAATAAATATTATGAATAAATTAATTAATTAAAAACATAACAAATTGAAGTACATGTGGCTTGATGATGCCACATTTAGACTTGATCAAGTCTCCTGCCTGGTGTGTGCAAACATGTTAAATCTGCGAGATTTCCCAAATGGAATCAGATTTTACTAAGCTGGGGAAGTGGTTCATGACAGTTATCTCTTGCTCAAAGACAAAAGATTATGGTTGGTGTATGTATTTCCATTAATTGATGATCCATTTTTTTGTGCCTAATTAAAATAAAAATATTTCAAGGTAATTAATATTTGCTCTCAAATATATATGCTAGAAGTTCCAATTATTGTCACCTACTTGCTCAAATTTCAACAAACAGTTTTGTTAGTACCAGCCTCAAGACATCTTCTCCCATATTGCAAATTTAATAATCTACCACACTTATCAACATATCAAAATAATTCAAAAGGTGAAAAACTCTAGCAAAGAATTATTAAAAACATTTAAAAATTTCAGAGAGTTCTCAAACTTTGTGACCCCACACCAATGACCTTTGACCAACAAACCTGGGTAGAAAAACAAATCTTTTGTTTTGTCAAAATAAGTTTGACAATCATCGTTAATACTTGTAATGCTGAGACAAAATAGTGTTAATAATACCACATAGTGTGTGACTTTACTAAAGGCACCAGTGTGAGCCGCACAATAAAAGTAACTTAGGCCAGATGAATACAATATTATCACATTCTTTATATGTGGAACTGAGGAAGGACGCTTACTATAACCCCACTCCCACCCCCAATCCCGGCTCCCATTACCATCCCGATGTCATTTTGAAAAAAGTATTTTTCAGCTTTTGACGATCTGTACTGTCCTTGAAAGGAAAATCCATTCCAAACAACAACGATGGCGGTATACCAAAACTACCAATGAGTGTTGTATGTCCATAATGCTCTCAAGCAAAGATGAAGATGAAGATGAGGAGAGATTTCTCTCAAACAGAAAGTTTGTATTTTCACTATCTTTGGCTAGTAAAATATATCCGTTCAGCCTACTTCTGAAACCTGTTATTATATGTCTCTGACACTGCATAGCTGCTAATTCACCATCAGTTAGATCGCCACTAAGATACATGAATATCTATAAACTCAAGAAAAAGGTATTATTTTAATAAATATTTGGTGGCCAACACGGATGATCTTTGACCGTATAATCCAACCAGTTTTATTACTTCACTTCTATCCTATGAATTACAACAGCGAGAGAGGGAGAACACTTTCGCCACTTAGGTTGTAAAACAACCGCATCACGTAGTCACCACGAGACAACGTGAGCGAACAGACAATCCGATCCGTTATCCTCGGACTTATATTAAAGCTATCCTTCGATCCCACAATTCAACAGTGGTCATGTGATCCAATCGATCTATTGCACCTCCTCTGCACAAATGTCTGCATCTTCATGGTGGTGTTTCGACACCACCGCTCAAAAAAGAGTTTTCACCTCGGATTTCCATCACGTTATGACCCCTTCGTCCTCTTCGCTGTTGGGTTTGGCTCCGGTGGGTCTGATCTCTGGAAGCGCTCTGCCTCTATTTGGACCTGAATAAGATGGAGAAAGAAAATGAGCTGTTTTATAGTTATCAAGGACCTTTATACAACAGTAAATCTACAAAAGATGTTAGCCAACCATACACAAAAAAATTGCAAAATCCATTACATGTATTACAAGGTTCGTTGAAGGTGGCATTATAATGAAAGCCCCTTACATATTGTTTGTTGTAAGGTTAAGGAGTGTACTAACATGCACTTTACACAAATCCAGAAAGTTAAAGGAGGAGGGATTTCAAAAGCTTTCATGTCTCTTTGAAGTTTATGATTATTATGCAAGCAACTGACATATAACAACAGGAAATTGTAAAGCAAGAGTACCAAAGGTATCTATAGGGGTGGTGGGACAGGGAAAGAAATGCGTCAATTTCTACCCAAAATGTCTGAAATAAAATGCACGAGTGGCACCCCTTAAGACTAATTTCTCTGTGGGTAAAGCTTACCTCTCAATAAATCTCTTTAGCTCAGCAGACCAAGAAAATTTGGCCATGCCAGAAGGGTATGCATTTTTCCTTTTCTGCATGCTATGATATTAGCTTCACTGTTTGATTTCCAGTAGATTTCTCATTACTCAACAAATAAAACTCCTGAGTGATCCTTTTACGGATGACATGATGAAACAAGCAATTGCTAAATGCCACGGACTATTTTGAAAGCAGTACAGAACAAGTGAATATTCCACTATACAGACAGACCACCATGGCTAGAAAAAGTTATTCTCACTGAGCAAAAAGATAAAAACTTTGACACTTATAACATCTCACAAAACTCAAATTATAATCCCTGCGAGAACTGCAACAGATTTCCTTTTGCTTCACTTTAAATCTTCTAGTTTGACCTTAACAAGTCCCACGATAAATTCAGAAGCCTGGTTTCCCACACACCTCCACCGAAATTCAAGGACGTATTGTAATTCTTCTAAAATTCATACCTCCCCCTATAGGGGGCAGCGATGACGACATTGGACTGTGTTGTTCCGGGAGTGTTTCAAGGGCAGGCCTCTGTGATGCTCGTAATAGCGACCTTTGACCTGCTGGGGCAGCCCATGCTGGAGTGGTCAAAGGTCGAGGTGAACTTGGAGTAGTTACCTCCTCAGTGCCATCTTCGGGCATCTGACCGACCTTATTCTTCTTTTTTAATTTCTTCCCCTTTTTCTTCTTCTTAGGTTTCTCTGTTGGGGGTAAAAGATAGAGACAACAGTTGGGTTATTTCTACATTGATTTCTCAGCACTGTCTCGATATTATTAGTATGAAATATAAAACAGACAACTTAAACCCCAACATGGAAATGTGGTGAAAAGTGTTTGAACAGAGTTCAAGTTAACTATTTCAGCTAGTTACAGCTGAGAAACAAAAAGACCAGGAACCCAAAATACCCTAGTGTCGTGATTTTAACTTGGCTGTAACTCCATCTGCTTCTTTTTGCTTTTTCTGAGAGCATAACAAATATATATCGACGTCTTCCTTTTTTACCAAAAAACAACATGATTTTTTAGAAAGATATATATTTCTAGTAAGAATGGTAAATCGTTGATTGTTTCATTTGTTGCAAAAGTTGGAGGGTTAGTGCCTAATTTTAAACGTTCCTGATGCAACGTTAGCAGACCAAACATTACCAAATTAATTTTGCAGGTTCTGTATCTTATTATTCTGTTCACATTCTCAGCACCTAGATCAACAGATCAGAGTAAATCCATCGCACACAACTTTCACATGCAGGTGTTTCTATATGCTGCTGACACACACACACTAAATCCTATCACCATTAAATGGAATAATCTCTCTCAGTCACATTTTGCCCCTCTATCTCTCGATTTACGACTACCTACCGACTGGAACAGAATTTTCTCCTACTGTGTGGCTACCATCCGGATCCGTCCTTCCATTGGCCTCTACAGCTGCGTCATTCCCGAGTAATCCCGCAGAATCACCATTTTCAACTACCCTGGGGGATTTGTCGATTCTTCGGTCATTTTCGTCGGCCTGGAATCCCTCGTTCGCAAAGGTCTGGTCACCGTTTTTGACGTTGTGGCCGTTGCTCTTTTGTCCTTCGGCGTGACCGTTCTCCTTGCTTTCCTCCACCCCGACAACTACAGCACCATTCTTCTCCTTCTTTCGATTTTTCTTTTCTGATCTTTTGTTTTCCTTCAAAGAAGAATCGCAACAAAATTTCTCTTCAATTTGTTCTGGATGTTGACAGCAGATTTGCTTTTAAAGCATTGGTTACCAATCAAATGTTTGATATGTGTTCTGAACATAACCCTAATAAATTAACACATAATTTGCACTGAAGTATATTTCCATGGTAGGAATCATCATGTTGCTAAGGTAACATGCATTAAAGTATTGGTGACCAATCAAATTGTCATCACAACGAGTCGCAGGTTAGTCTTACACAACAGGGTTATTTTTTAAATTGAGGAATTACTCATAGAATAATAATTATTTAGCATGATTAAAGCAGTTGCATTTTTTTTTTTTTAACGCAGAGTACAACATTTGGCAAACCTTGAAAACCTTGCAGTCGAAAGATCTTGCCTTATTAAAGGTCTCTTATTCATACAAAATCTCTGATACAGTCGTTTTTGTTCCTTCTCTGGATAACAGTGCAATAAAACCACTGTAAGTTTGGTTCGTGACTCAAAAACTTGATGAGTATGTGGGACAAGAAAAAACTTTCAGAGAAATGCTGTCTTGAAATATGACAAGTATAAAAAGGGAACCCTTCAAGAGAAGTAGATAATGTACCTGATCTTTAAAATATTTATCGTCAACTTTCTTAAATGGATCTCCGACAATGACATCTTCATCTTGCGGTTCTTCCTCTATTTCTCCTCTAGCCTTCCTTTCTGCTGCTTCTCGTTTCTCCCTAGTGAACGATAGGAAGAAACAAACCAAAGAACTCATCATCAGTTATCATAAGAATATCTAATAAGCTCGTCATATAATTTCAAAGTACCATCAGAAGTACTCACATCCCACCCGCCTCCCACATTCTCATGGGATAAAACTATTTGTCAGATCCCTACCTCTCTTCTCTGGCTTTCCTTGCTCGATCCAGCCTTTCTTTCTTCGCGGCCTGCTCGGCTTCTTTCATTTGAGCTGATTCCTTCTCGACTCGAATCTGAATATCGTCATAATCTGACGATATATTTCTTAGCAGCCATCGAAAACCTTCTCTTAGAGATTTGTCCACTGTCTTGCCTGACCCCTGAATGGCAGAACACGTTTCCTGAACGAGATGGAAATCAAAATTAAAATTAATGCCTTTTCATCTCTTGAGGTTATCAATACAAGAGTAATGCTCCTATGTTTCTTAATTAGTGTTATATTTTATGTTTTTTTTTTAATGTTTTTAAATTCTCTGTGCAGCTCAATACTTGTGATTATAAAATTGAAGACATGACATTGCTGTTAAGTTCAGTTTGCTGTAAGTGTTCGAGTCAAACGTTCCTTCAAGACCAGTAACTTCTTTTGTTTTGACTTGAAACTTGGTTCTAAATGAAACCTAGAGTCATGTAAAATATACATGAAAACATTGAAAGGATGATTAATTACAAATAACGAGATAAAAAAACTCCCCAACTTTCCATGTCTTCCATTCAGTGACTTCAGTGTTTTCAGTTAACTTATAGTTCGGATTACAAACATTTCTCCCATATTATAAACCTCTCATGATTTTAAAATGACATGAACTAAATTTTACGTACATGGCTATAATGTTTACATACCAAACTATCTGCCTATTCATTGTGAACATGAAGTTGGCAAACATGAAAACCTGTTGTGAATGAAATGATTGAAGGAAGGATTAAACAAAGAAGGGCTTCATTCGACTCACCACTCGACAAGGACACTTGCTTTGATTGACCATGGTCTCCAGGTCCAGCTGGTCACAGATATCTATTTCATCAAGAGCACCCTCTTTATCTTGTTTGTTGGCAAGTCTAAAATGAAAAAAGTCACAAAGAATTTTTCTTGAGAAGTTCTTCTATGTTCATGGAAAATGATAATTGCATGTTGCATCTACCGTATAGTATTACTAAGAATAATCGCACTTCTACAACGATGCACACCATCCAGTGGTACCTCAAAAGTAAATCACCATTACATAAATCGCACATATCAACTTTTATACCCAAAATCAAAAACTACCAAAACAACTTCTTTCCATATTCTGACAGTGACAGAAAAAATAGCGAGTTTGGAATGAAACTTGTTACATAAGGTGGTTGGTTGAGCTTGTAGAAATTATCATCTCTTGCAAACAAACCCTCATACACACACGCACACATGACGACTTAATTACACGGGATACTCGATAGCTAACACATTGAGGTTATGACTTCACGATCATAATGATACTCACATTAAAACCCTCTTCCCTTTAACATAGTCCTGATTCAAGACCATCTGTAACGTCTCTTGGCATTCGCTGAGTCTCTCCTCTGCCGAGGCGTCGATCACGAATATGACGCCGTGCACCTCCGCATAGTAGCTCTTCCATATACCTCGGATCCGTTTACCTCCTCCCAAATCGAACACCTTGATATCAAAGTTATCCAACTGGAGGTCGACGTACGTGTAACCCAGAGTCGGAGCGATGTCGTCTAACGGTTCTGTTAGAGCAGGAAGAAACAACGAAGGATGTGAAAAGCAAAAAACAGGCTTACTTGTTTTAGCCAAATGTATGAAATTGTTTGTTACGAGGTGACAAATTGATAATAGTCTCAAGTATATGGAAAGCTCTTTTTAGGAGACCTTTTTCACCAAATAAAGATGATTACATCTTCTTCTCCTTTCTATAGAAATTTCCAAAGCTACAAGGTTACTTTGTGATGACCTACTAGACTTTAATATCAAAAGACATCTTTACCAGAAAGCTTGAGGCTTTGTGATTCCTTAAACTTTACAATTTGAACACACATTCAACTGATTAAAATGTAACCAAAGTTACAAGCCATAACCAAAAACATAAGAGAATTCCAGCTCTCTTGACAGTTACAGAGGTATTTGTAACAATCACTTATGGACACCAACCGCACGCATAGACACACGTCATCACCAATGCATCTACAGACTCCTTTTGCCTTTAAGCAAGGAATGAAAATGTTACACCTCTGCATTTGAAGTGCATTTACAAAGTGTGGGTTTCAATATTTAAGATGCTGCCCTAGATATGTATCACCAATGTTGCTTAAACCTGTTCTAAATAAAATAAAGAAATTCAGTACTTTAAAGGATTCTTTAACATCCTTGAAAGTGATTAACTCTAGGTATTCAATAATTACAAATGTACAATTTGTCATTGGCAATTAGGGAATCACTTCTCTGAGAAGCTACGGAAAGTTGCTTCACAAATACTGTATACAGGATTGCAGTTTTGTGCACCAAATTCCAGTGATTCTTATAAATAACAAACTAATTAACCCTTTGCAGCTGCTGCACACTAATTTACACTAAACTTACACACTACATTATTTCCTAAGGGATATAACTGTATGTTGTTAATATTTGATGATGATGAGTCGACTGAAATGACCCTTTGAACATGTTCGTTAAAACTGCTTTAATATCTCAAGTTTCTACTGTACTGTTCAAACTATTTACTAGCAGAACAGTATAAGTGAGTCTCTCTTTTGGCTTACCTCCTTGTATTCCCTTCAAGGCAGTCGTCTTACCGGCGTTGTCCAAACCGACCAGAAGAAGCGTCACATTTCTACGACAAAATATGAGAAGAAAACAAATGTGACACTGTGACCATAAATGCACCAGACTTTGCAATGAGTTCATACTCAGACATTCAGTGTTCTACAGTTTTGCAATGTTGCCTGTACTTGTGTTTCAACGTCATTGATTGAACTTGTGCTCCTACTCTGCTCAAACTGTTTGCAAGGCATTCTGGGAAGTTATCTAGCATAGATGCTACATATAAGTAAAGATTCTTTGAATCATGCTAAATACTGCTGTACTCATACTAATACCATTGAAGGGCATTCATATTTTACTCAATACTGTTGTACTCCATAATCTTGTACTCGAACTAGAAGTCTTGAAACAAAATTCATTTTTACAGTGTACGTAGAGGACACACCGGGAATGTTAAACCTTATTACTATGGTCAACAAACCTTAAAAGATCCGATCTAACTGCCTTATAATATATAGGGAATAATATATACAGGGAAAAGCTCATCCAGTAACGCATCCTGAATATGCTGTGCGAAAATGGGCAAATTCCTAAACAAAGGCAAACATGTATATATATAGCAGTTTTGTGTAAAATGAAGCGATACCATTTTCAGTATTTTCTGAGAAATTAAATTTATTGACTTGAAAGTTGCTGCACAAACGGCACACACTATTGTATTCCCTAATTATAACCTGCAATTCTGAGGAACAGTTCCCTAGGACTAGCCTTGAGTAAACAACTCCTACGATCTGCCTTCTACAGTATATGTATACAGTGTTGTAGCCACGCCGGTCGGCGCCGGTCGGGCGTAACCGCCACTAGTGCTTGCCGACCGGCACTCAGAGTAAATCAGCATCCTACCGACCGGCACTCAAGCTTCCTACCGACCGTCAAAAAAATCAGTGAATCTTGTATTAAATGAAATCAAATACAATCAAATTTACCCAAAATAGGCCTATTACTCTTCTGAATCAGAATTTAGAATACTGTAGTCCGATTCTCTAGCCTGAACAA
>KN890070.1:20390-34738 GCA_000934455.1 Apostichopus parvimensis
GGCTTCGCCCCTCGAACCCCACCAAGGGCCCCTGGACCTCACGCAGAGGAGGGCTCGCTATGCTCGCGGGCTGGCTTCGCTCGCCATCGTCAGACAAATTAGCCGCCACTCTCTTCAAATTAGCCGGCACTCACTTTCTCCTGGCTACAACACTGTATGTATACCATGGTAAATGATGAACATTATTAATGTGGGATGGCCTGAACTGATGTAAAACATAGTATCTAATATCTGTATTCATTTATACATATTCAGTTTGTGCAAACCACACATTACCCATGGATCTCCTCACTATGTCTTATATACTGTATATTAAGATTAGATTCCATTCCATTGAAAAAAACTTTATAAAACAGTCTGAAAAATACATATCTTGGTAAAAATCAGTTATTTGCTTGGTTTTGAAAAGGACTTTTTATATATCATATATTTAACAAAATTGTCAACAGCAAGAGAGCACTGTTTAGTACTACATTGATTATTAACATTATATGCAAATGAATATTAACTAGGTGATACCACATGCAAGTTAGTTATCGCACAGTGGCGGAGCGTCCATACAGTCAAGGGGGGCGGATGCCCCCCCTGACGGACTCAAATGACTGCTGGCGCCCTTTTCAGCTTTTTACTACTTTTTAGTTATTCGCGATTATTGACTTTTTTTATTGCACCCTCATCTACCTATTGACATTTGTCACATTTTGTTGGTGTAATTTTCTGACAAAATGGCGATGACACCTATTTATTCTTCGTTTATATGCAAATAAGCAAGGCCCGGAAAGGGTCATTTCCTGCGATCTAGGGAGTATCTTTACTCAAAATTTTTCTGTACGCTCCGCGCCAACCTGTGGTAGCGCTCCGCTTAGATAGTGTTGAAAGCGCCCCTACAGACCATTCTCTCCCCCCCCTGACCAATACCCCTAGCTCCGCCACTGTTATTGCACACAGTGATTTTGATATAAATAGGTATAAATCAGTAGTAAAAGTGGTCTTATCGTCAGAGATAAACAAAAACTGCTGTTCTGGCAACCAAAGTCAGCTCTGGAGTTCGTCTCGTGGATGTCTAGTTGGTTACATCATATTCAGATTGCATTGTAACTACAAAATTTATAATAATCTTAAAAGAGAAAATGTTCCTATGTTTGCATGGGTATCTGCTTGTATTCCTAGAGAAGGATTTTAAGTTTTCCATTTCTATAATCCATAAATACATCCCAAAAAAAATATATGTACATACTAAAGGGACATATAGGCCTAATGTACAGCACATATAGAAATGCCTTTACCTTCTAGGAACATTCTTTTTCTTCCTGAAACAGGAACAACAGCAAGCCATCTGCAAGAAAGGCCTAAACTTTTCTCTATAGTCGTTTCACAGTAGATTTTATCCACTGGAGTCTTTCCTGAAAAATGCAAATAAACATTGAAAAATTAGTGAAAACAATGGTTATTCAATACAATGTTAATTGATAGTTGCTGCAATTTTGTGGCAACATTAAACTATAAAATAAATACCTTAGCAGCTAGCCTTCATCTGCAAGTTTCTTATCTGGCTTAAGTTGCTATGCTTCAAGACTCTTTACTGGCAGTTTATTACACCTTTTAGGCCTAGGCTAGTATTACTAGTATAGTCAGTATTGCGAAGTTCGGAACACTGCAAAGTTCGGACACCCCTAAGAAATACACGATTTCACCATGACAACCTACAGGAAGAGCCAAATTTCACCAAAAAGTACAAAGCTACAGTTATTTTCTCTCCAAAATGACCCGTGTGCAAGTAAGTACTTACATATTTGTCAATGAATGACAGAGATATATGAAGTCTGTTATAATTACTGAAAGAGCAACTGCGCCACCAATTTTATCACCAGCGCCACACTGTGGGACCGAGTGTCCGAACTTTGCAATACTCTAGCAAAGAAATACCAGTTCCACAATCACAAAGAATCTTCTTTGAATACAACGTGAAAACAGTTTACGGGAAAGAAAGTTTGGCCATGTATCGTAATATAACACACTTCTCCCACCATATCAAGTATATTTTCAGGTGATTTATACCAGAAGATATAGTTTTGGGGTGTTTTAAGGCTTAGGCCTAGGTGTCCGAACTTCGAAGTGTCCATGCTAGTAGTAACTACTTTGCCACATTGAACACATCAAACAAAACCTAGCCTAGGCCTAACCAATATTTGTCTAAAGGGATAGTATGATTGTTCTAGCCTAGTTAGTAAGTACGTACTGTTTATTGGCCTTAACTTGGTCTATGGTTCATAACTGAGTTAAAGGTATAGCGTTGGGCTATAGGCCTAGGATATATGTTAGTTCGTTGTATTTACAGCTTGGCTTAGGCTAGGCCTAACAGTAACACTAATAATAGTTACTCCTGTTATAATAGCATAGGCTAGTCACTTAGCTTAGAACACAGAACTTGCCAAGAAAATAATAATATTAGCAACGCGAAGCATATTTTCTCCCATTACATGAAGCTTAGTTGGCAGCATTCAGGTGTTACCTTTTGTGGCAAAGAACGTCAAATCTAGTCAGAAAACGACTATCGTTTCTTGAATATATTACTCGCTGTTCGATGATGTGCTACAAACTTACTCCTAACAATGCAAATCAACAAACTCATGCATCCATGCATAAAACACAAACACTATCCACAAAAAAGCACACACTTACCGTGTGTATGTACGGTTGCTAATAAACAGTTTATGAGCTCCACAAAAATATGCGACGGTGACGTCACCAGACGTTGGCGCTATTCGGTTATTTACAACTCCACGGCAGCATTGATTTTGAACTAGTTGATCCTCAAAAAGCCAGGTGCCACACTGAAACCATACACAATGGCATACATACAGTAATACGACAATGTGGTAGCTAGAATTACTTTTTAGGGGGACTCAAAGTAGTTTAGGAGGTGGGGGCGGGGGAAGGGAAGTAGGTACTAGGTAGGTAGCCTGTATCGACAACTGCTGGCTTTATCTTCAAATCTACGTGCATATAAATGTGGTAAATGAGCGGTATAATTCTCATGAAGTTTTACTTTTAGTTTGAACCTATAGCCTGCTGACGATTTTTTTTTTTAAATTAAATGGTAAACTAGGTTAGCGTAGAGGCTAATCTCCCCGAGGGCCCTAAAAAACAAAAACTGGAAGTAGAATAAAATATGAAAAAATCATAATAAAAATAATAAGAATACAAACGTGAACAATAAGATGGCAATGAAAGAAGAAAAATGCATTCAAAATTGACACAGCATAAAATGTAACATGGAACAATCAATGAACTGAAAATAAGAGCATAAGAAATTAGTTAAAGTCCTGGATGAAACGTTTGAAGTTATTATTATAAACTTGATAGAAATGGCTAAAATAATTATTAACACGTAACCAAACCTGAGTGCAAGGTCTGTGTTATTAAAGAGTGACGTTTGAAATTAATTTGGATGTGACGGATTCTTTAGTAATTTCTGTCCGCTTCATCGAAGTTTAATTTTACTATGAGACCGGTGTAATGATTTTGTGTGCAAGAAGCATATAATCTAGCGCCTACTTTGAGTACCGTACTGTACTGCATTAAAACTGCACATCGGCTAGAATGCGTAAAAATATGTTATAGCAAAACATCCAATGAAAAATACGCGGGCGCATGTATATGTGCTTTGAATCATATTTCTGTGTGTATGAAGCAGAGACCAACGAGTTTAAGAAATCTGGAGGATTCATGTCAATTGGGCGCGCGCGTACCATGCATGGAGGGTCATGTGATGTGTTCCAGGGTGGTACCAAACTGATATTTCTCTGTAGCAGTTCGAGAATAGTGTTAGTGACTTCGTGAAAGATTTGCACCAAGACGGATCGGACATGGGAACTAACGGCGTAAGAAGGTACTGGTACTTCAGGCCTACGAAATAGTGCTAATATGCTAACGTTAGAAATCAAAACTAAATCAGTAGTTCCACGGTTGTCAAGGGTGAGCGTTTGGTGCTGTGGGGAAATGTTTAGTTTAGTGCAACCACGGAATTCTCCATGGAACAGAGCCTAATGCTGCTCGACGGGAATATAGCTATCACGTTAGGCTACAGGCACGGTTATTGCTAGGTAACGGGTGTCGTCTGCTGCTCTAAGCACGCATACACATTTACGTACTAGTTGGGTGAAATCATCATGCGTAATGGGGAGAGTAATATATGAGTACCACCCTGGAACACATCACATGACCCTCCATGCATGGTACGCGCGTACGCGTGTATTTACTGTGTGACAGTTCCTCCAGATTTCTTAAACTCGTTGGCAGAGACATGTTACAGCGCCTTTACGCTCCACAATATCTTTGGTGTAAGGTTTACGTGCAGCTTAATACAATAATATTGTTTAGTATATACTTGTGTTGGACAAAGATTTTGTATAGCGCCGTACCTTATCTCTGGGATTGTCTATACGCGCAGAGCAATCTACCTGCGCACTACGAAGAGCGTCCACGGCAGGTAAGGTAACCAGTACAAAAAGGGTATGTATTGATGCTTTGCGTACATGCGCGCACTTTTTGCATATATCGTGACGAAACAGTGGGTTGTGCTTACCTTCACAATGACAACAAGAGACACACATTGAAACATCACATATACATTTTGCTATATAAGCGTTAGATACGTACTTTCGAAAGCTTCTAGAAATCTTTGTGATTTCATCGAATCAAAGAATGAATCAAAAATTAACTTTTGATTTGCTCCGCCTGGCTGGTAAGTAACTCGATATTGTATTAAATGTGCGTAATTTAAATAGTCTATATGTTAGGTTTTGATTTTAAAGTGTATATATAACATTACTGACGAAAAGGTTGGTTGTCCTCTTCAGATGAACTAAAATTAAACATCATAGAGAAATACATCGAGATTTTCAGCTGAATAGCTATGATGACGTCACTCACTCTGCTGTTGCCAGATGCTTTCGAAAATTGCAATGAATAGTTGATTTTGAAATACTTTTATTTCTTTCAACATGAAGTTGTTCCATGTTTATGAGATGGTGGGGGAAGGGGTTAGAAGGATGACTTCTATTTTCACTTAATTTATTCACCATTTCACCAATTCCAGGTTTACTTGGCTTCTGCAAGGATTCAAGAAACCGTCATGTTGGACGCGAGATAGACTCAGTGTTTGATACACTGGCCTTGGATGTCAGCTCTTTGCTGAAGTAAGTTGTTAAATTTTAAGGTTTAGAGTTCTAGCTGGGGGGGGGGGGGGATTCGATGAGCCAAAGTGTGCACGTATGAGTACTGTATTATACTTTAATTAGTTAAAATATTTAGAGCTGTTAAAGCAGAAATAGTATAATTTTCCACCTACAGATTCTAGTTTAGAGTTCTATCAAGAAAGCAGTGTTTTTTCCCCATCCCTCTATAAGTTTTAACATTAGCAATCTGTCCCGGCTGACTGGAGTAAAAACAGCACATGAAATGTTGCGTCTATTAGTTGATTAGATTAGCTTAGTAATTGGCCAGTTAAACCCTTCTTTTGTTTATCAAAGTCTTAAAATTCACTTAATGCAAACTTCATATGCAGCATTTTAACATTTATCATTTATTACAGGAGCTACAAGGAGATTGAAGATCAGAATCTGAAACTTAAAGAAGAACTTCGTCGTTCTTGTCGTTGCCGAGGACCCAGGGCCGGCCATTCTGGACAAAATGACAAGAAGAGAAAGGTTTGCATACTATTTTTGTTTTCCCTGATCAATGTGTAAACTGACTGTTATAAGTATAGGCTATTAACTTTGTCATATAGACCTACATATTGATGTTATTAAATTGAAGTAAATAACGGTAATATATTTTAAATGTGTAACAAATGAAAGTAAACCTTAGAAAACATAAATCAAACAAAATAAAATGGAGAAAAAGATATGAATAATTAGCAGATAGGATATAAGAAATAGGCAAGTTTTTAAACTTTTGTGAGGACATGGACCTACAAAATCGAATGTTTATTCATGCACTATAAGTGTCAAAATGAAACGCTGATCATACGTCATGGAACCTTGCGATACCTAGGTTAAAAGGTATTGGATCTTATGTATAGAATGAAAACTGACATCATGTTATGTCGGTAAAATCATACCATCTGTTTTCGTAGACGTGACGTTTTGTTCTTTCTTGTGTACATAGTCTTAGGTCATTGATCACACCATCTACTCTCCCTCTCTACATTTCGGCTCCTCGTCTCAAGTAATTTCTGATATCCTCCGTTTGTTTTTTATCTCTACAGAGGACTCGTAGCAGCACGTCCTCTAGCAGTGGAGGAAGCACCAGTTATGGTGGCAGCGGTAGTAATACTAGTAACAGCGGCGGTGCTGTTGGTTACGGAGGTGGGAATACTGGTAACGGTGCCAGTACTCACAATAATGGCAGTCGGGCTAGCGGTGGCAGAAGCAGTACTGGATCCACTTCTGGTTCCAGTCGACAGGTGTTAGTACCACGTGACAACATGGCCATGGTCAAGGCAGAAGTGCGAAGATCCGGTTACGAGCTTCTTAATGATCAGATTGGTAGAGGTGGTTTTGGTGTGGTCTACAACGGAAGACCTCTGAACAACTCCGGTCAGGTAAATAATAGATTTTCTATGAAATATGTAGTTCTAAATGTCGATCCTTAAAGTCAAACCTAACGTAATGTGCAGTTGGGCATTTAATTCCATATATAGTTTCGATATTGTTGTTGGCTCGCCATTTTTAACGGTGTTTTTTCTTTATAACATTTATAATATTTGAAAATTAGCTCATATTTTCAACATTACTTAATTAGCTTTTTCTTGTGATATCTTAACAGGAGGTTGCCATCAAGCTTACCTTATGCGATGATATTTATTCATGGACCACTCTCCCAGGTCAGAATGATCAGATACCTGTAGAGGCAGCAGCTCTTATCGCACTGGGATCTGTGACCAGTGTTGTGGATCTTCTCGGCTTCGGTGAAGTCTCCCTGGGCAGCGATGATGTGTTCTTCTTTGTGATGGAGAAACCAATGGGATGCCTCTCGTTCGATACCTATTTAAGGCAACACAAGCCCATGCTTCCATGTGTGGCCTTCTCCTTCCTCAAACAGCTCGTATCGATGGTGTTGGCTATTCATCAATGTGGCTGGTTACATGGAGACCTGAAACCCAGTAACTTGTTGATTTGTGGTCAAGACCAGCTAAAAGCCATCGATTGTGGTCTAGCCGAGAAGGTCGTCAATGGTCAGTGTATCGTAACATCAGCTGGCGGTACACCGGTATGGAACATGGCTCCCGAACGACGTAACGCTGGATCGTGCGACTTGGTCAAGTCTACTGTCTGGTCTGTGGGTGTAATGTATTATTACATGATCTTTGGACGGCTACCTTTCTCTTCTCTGAAGAAAGCACAAAGGAAGCCTCTAAAATGGCATTGCAACATCCCCATCGGAGCTAAAACTATTCTACAGTGTTTATTGGATCCCGATCCGAACAGACGAGTAGTTATTGAGGATTTAGAGCAGCTGATCCAGACACACGCTCCTCTTAGTAACATCTAATAGGTCGTGAAGAGAACGTTACTCCTGTCACCGACCTAGGAGCGAACCTTTTAGACAATTGACTCAAACTTCTATTCATAAAACTTCTAATCCTATTATGAGAAGTGAAATTTGTTCTCTGAAGTGAAGGACAAAAATGATCGACTCTGCAGATTTTGTTAGAGCTTGATCCGTTGAAGAGATGAAGTGTTTTGGGAAGGATCAATATAGACGAAATGATCCAGAAACACTCATATTATAGCTCGCCGCTGTGATCCTTGAAGACCACATTCGAACTAGTATATACCAGGTGGCGTGACATTCCA
This sequence comes from Apostichopus parvimensis, assembly GCA_000934455.1. Lineage (NCBI taxonomy): Eukaryota > Metazoa > Echinodermata > Holothuroidea > Aspidochirotida > Stichopodidae > Apostichopus > Apostichopus parvimensis. The sequence continues at coordinate 28,253 of KN890070.1, forward strand.
GAAAACAAACTTTTAGATTTTACAAATTTTTAAAATTCGATATTTCATTCATATTCATTAAAATTAAGTCTTTCTTCTATAAGTTATAAAAATAAAATAATTAAGTTAAATGAAATCTGTTTGTTTGTTTTTTATTCTTTTGTATCTTTGTTTATTTAAAGTAAAGAGAATAAGGGCAATCGCTGTTTCAACTGCATGAGCAATTTTTTTTGGCACAGTCTGCTTTATTAATAACGTCAACTTTGTTATATACAGGCTTGTAGTTAGGCCGGGAAAATGCCCCCCCCCCCCCCATCAGTGCAGACTGCCTCCCACCACCATATCTGGCACCATCATGTATGTGTACATAACTTCATAAGTTACAGGACATAGTGTAAAATAAATATACAAGTTAAAAAGTATTTACCAGACGCATAAGTTTAGGAGTAAGTACCATATTGTTGAAATTATATATCATGCCAAGCCTAACCTAGAACCTGCGCAGTGCCGACACATGCGCAGTGCCTGATTCTACAATCAGCTCAATGACGTGTCATCACGAGGACATTGCTGTGTTTCATCAATGTGTGTGGTGCTGCGTGTATCATCACAACATCTATGGTGTTCACTTCGAAACCATAGCTTGCAGGCTATAGCTAATAGTTTCAGAATGTAAAAGCAGATCAAACAGAGAATTAAAACTGAATTAAGGAGATGTAAAATCGGAGAGTGTTTATCATGGCTCATAAATTAACTGGTACAGATTATCTTACTTTCGAACTGTCGTGTCCTGTATGAATCTTGGACAAACTTTTGTTATACTTGAAAAGTAGTGTATAACCATGCAATAAGTTCTTACGTCTAACTTTAACAAATGTACAATAGGCCTACGGTAACGAAAGAGAATCATATTTATCTTTGGACGTAAAAAACTAGGAAGAGGTTCATATATGTATTCGCCTGTTACTTAGTAAGATATGGTATTTTCATAATTGTTTCACACCAAAAGAAGGTTAATCGAATAACAAAATCACAACTACGGCATTGGTTCCAGGAGTTTCAAAAGGATTAAGTCTCGGTCGGTGTTGGCATCACTTTACCAAATGTCCTACATGTGACAAACATGTGGAGTGTTGCAGTTTACCCCTAACACCAATGATAATACTCGAAACTTCATCGACAAACTTTCATCAATGAGTTATATACTAAGAGTAATAATTGTGTCATGACCACGATGGACTATGCAGCCTGTGATTCCTAAAGCAGGATCTCGAAAGAAATATATACTTTGAACATACTTTGTTTAAAAAATGGAAGTAAACGACAAAGGCAAATGAGTATATATATAATTGAAATTGTAGTGAGTTTGAAAATCCAGAACAGTGAAAAAATTTCCAGCCTCCACCGGGATTCGAACCCAGGCCTCCCGCTTTATATGTAGTTCTTCTTGAAATGACTATATTGCCTTATGGGAACATGAATGTGTCTGAATCGTCACGATCACATGATAAAAACTACTCATAGGTCTACATGATTAGGTTAATAATTATGTGTGAGCGATGAACTCAATAACCTGTCAAGATAAGGTTCCTTATGTGGTATCTGTCATGCAATTACCACACAGAAAGGCCCTATGCCTTTGGCTAGAGAAAAAGTTCTTTACACGTCACAACTACATACTTGTAATAGTTTCTCCGAAATTTTTGTCGGGTTCTGTGCGTTTCTTCTATCAAAGCAAACATAGGGGAATTGTTCCCAATTCAAGTTAAGCCAATTATCATGACCAGTAATATTTCTTACCTCGACAATGAATACACCAGTCAACATCTAACCAAATTTCTTTGTTGTACTAGTAACACCCCTCCCCCTCCCAGATCCCCTACACGGGAGACGGCATCATCGGTACCCTGAGGAACACACCCAACCTTGTTAAAATCATTGATCCGCCCTTCGAGACATATTTACGTAGTATACCGACTGTAACCCATCATTGCAAGGGTTTCATCATGCATGCATCCTCGATTTGTTATACATTTCAGAAGAAGAAAAAATGTAGAAAAAAAAAACAGAGGGAAAAAAGAAGAAGAAAAAAGAACGGAGAAGCAATTGGTTGCCATGGTTATGCACATGAATAAAACATAGGGTTTCTAATTCTCAGCTGTGTGTTCCGCTCATGGGAAACTCCCTCGTGTTCGCATGGTCATCGCTGCCATCTAAGCAATTATTCCCAGGATTACAACTCCAGCTGAAAGATAAAGTAAAATGACCGGCTCATTAAGCGACTTTTTGAACAAATATTACTTGTCCTAACATGTGAATGCTTTACATCTTAAATAAAAGAAAAGAAACATTTCCTGTTCAAATATAATGATGGCATTAATTTTCATGCTGCTGTTGCCAGATGCGTTGCCAGATGACTAATCGAAGAAGCAAAAACAAATTCCTATATCTTCGCCATACAAAATGCTGTGAGGATGTGGTGAAAGATGCAGCAAGCACCGTTTTTTTTTTGCACTGTAAGTTTAGTATAAATATATTATTATATTATTATAATTATTGTTTAAGGTTTATTATATAGGTTTGTAGTGTAACTGCTATACGAACATTCCAATAAGAGAGCAATTACGCGAAAGAAGCTTTTATAACGTTTTCTATATAACATACATAATACGATGGAATCACCACAGACCTTTAACCCTGTATCTGACCGTATATATGAGCCTCTTATAGCAAGGAAACGTCACTAGGGAGGCGTACATTATTTTGATATTAATAGTGAAGGCTGGGGGATTCTGAATTACACGCGACAAATTCATGTAGAGGCATGAACTTTATGAAAGAGCCATGGATGACTCCATGATTTTATAAAGAAGGGATGGTCTTGGGGGAGTGGTTGCTGAAGGGGAGAGTGGAGGTCCTGCTCCAGAAAATGTCAAAATTTAGACTCCAAATGTTGTATTCTGAGTCATATTTATACTTTAAATTAGGTCCATAATTAGATCTAAACGCACGTGTGTAAATAAATACTATTGTTTTGATTTTTTTGTGAGGTTGAGATAGTGGGTGCACCGCCCTCATATTTCCAGGATGGCCGCCTGAATGCCTCCCGTGCCTGAAGGAGTGGTCTATTTCGTCCCCAACTGAATATAAAAAAATCCCCCTATTGAACGTTTTGCCCTGACTGACGGTGGGAGGTGGGGTATACCCACTTCCCCCACCCCACCCCACCCCCTTCCCATCCCCTTTTGCGCACGCTACCGAGCTTATCCCATATTGTTGCTGCTCGTACCTCCTTCTCGGTGTGTTTATTAATGTTTTGACATTCTGAACCGAGTCCCAGGCTGAGAAACATGTTGTAAACAACCAGTAAGATAAATCGCCATAACTTGACCTTGCTATATAAAATGTAAGATAACATTACCTTATCAAATATAAAAATAAGATAAAGAAAACTTTGGCTGTCTTTCATAGGCTATATCTTTTATATTTTAGTGTCTTGAGGAAAAGGGTAATAAAATCATCCGTAAATTTACAACTGTTTACTGTCTTCAACATATACCAAGACATACTAACACATGGTTTCATGTTAAGAAGATATTATCGTTTTATTGTTCCCGAATGTTCCTAATGTCATTTCAGATTATTACATGTGTATTATATATATCACTGGAAGTGGAGAGGGGGAGGGTTCCCGTCTCTGGCAGACAGAATATTGTCAACATCCCTATAGTGTACAGTTGATAAATACGTGACAACGTTGTGGCAGTAGACTTTTGATCTAAGGTTTTCATGGAACGCGAAAATGGTAAAATTCGTTAACAACGTCCTGATTGTATAGTAAGAACCACGTAAACTTCGTGAACAACATGATTTGTATCAACGACTATGAAGAAATCGCCAACACCGTCCTAATTCGTAGCAACGACGCCCTTCAGAAATTTTTGCAGGTGTGGCCTACAATTGTTTTGATCTACCCATGTTCGGGATGGGACACTCCCCCTCCCCGGACTACTTAATATCTTAGCTCCCCGTCCCCTCAGTACAACAAGAGGTGGTTGCGCTCGGCCCTGCATTTCCGTCACTGATTAATTACAAATAAATGACTAATATACTATAATTATAAAAAATAATCAAAATATTTTTACCAGCCATAAATGGCTTCTGCTTCTTGTACTGTTTCTGGTAGTTTGGTATTTCGAGTTTCTGGAAGTAGAAGAATCAAGATGCCAGCAACTAGTGCACTACCTCCGAAGATGAAATATGGTAACATCTCGTAGTAGTCCCCTAGCAACAGAATAAACGGGCAAAGGACGCCACCAACTCTCGCTGCCGCGGATCCAAACCCGATTCCAGCGCTCCTGTATGGGAATACATTGTAAAACGCGTTATACATATAACAGTAAAAAAATGCATTGAGGCCAGGCAGATAATAATAAAAGTGCTTATTTAAATCTGAGCATAAGTGACCGATACTTAATTCCAGCATATTTAGTTGGGGTAATAAACTGGCGACTTCTTAAAGAATATAGCGTGAAGCTATTATCGTCATGTTTATTACGCAAGAATGGCGCAGGCGCATAGTGATACGCTACAACGACAGTACAAATTTATCATTCGGCTGGACCATCCTCGATAATTAACATACATAAGGAGTGCAACGCAAATCAAATGATCAATGGTTCGTACCTCTGTGACCTCGCGAAGTCACTAACATGTGAGGCACACATGTTGGCGAGATAAACGGCTGGACCCCCCCCCCCCCGCTTCCCCACCCATACCGAGACTGATGGAATGCATGCCCCAGGGGAGCACAATGTCTGTTCAAGTTCATGCACAATGACGGCCAACATCCTGTGCAGTGTATACCCCAGGGTATAGTAACTGTCTTATTCAGATCCACAGTAGCCTATACGCTGTATATATTTCTCCTCGACCTTTAACCAACTTGAACATCACGCGTATATATTATCTATTCCCTTTCGAAGGATAATGCTGTAACATCATAAGGTTCACGTGGTTGTTGCAGGCTCAATGCAAAGAGACTGGGGTAGAGTGGTCTAGTGATCTTGGGTGATTCTTCATATCAAGAATCAGAATGTTCAGTGGGAAAGTATTAAACGCCCTTAAGAAGGGATTCCTGATAATTCACTTGACGTATATATAAAGACCGCCATGGTCACCGCGGTTACTGTCTCAATGAAAGGAGGCTGTCGTCGAGAAATGAGAAATTCGAACCCAGGCTTTGTCTTTGGTTAACTTTTTTAATGACCTCATGTATATAACTCATGCACATACTGACCTTAAGGGGGTAGGGAATACTTCGGCTGAATATACGTAAATTAAAGCGAAAGATGACGAGATACAAAACTTTCCCGTCATAGCAACGATTACTCTTAGAGGACCCGGAGCTGAAAAGAAAGCAAAAACATCGGAATAGTGACACGTGACTTCACCTCCCGCACTGTCATCGTTGTGATCATGACGTCATTACTACGTCGGTTGGGGGGAGGGGGAAGGGTAAGGTGGGACGGGACAGGGCAGTGGCACTAAAGATCATGTTCGTTTTAGTTATGCAGGAAACTGTATAAAACAGTTTTCTTGAGTAATACTGTCACGTGAGGATTGAGTGGCGCACGATACTTTTTTTCTTAATTAAGCTCACCCCGTCCTCGAATCACACACACAGCATGAACTCCCCTCCCCACCCCCCAGTAAACAGAATCATTTTCGAATGAAATGATAACTTACGTAGTAACACGGCGATGATACAAGACAGGCCTCCCAGCAGCTCGAAGCTAGCTGTAGAAAGCCGCCTACCCAAAGAGGTATATAAACAGACGGATGCTATAGTGTACGCTGGTATTTCTACAGCTGCAGCCACGAAGAATGCTAGGTAGACGTTAATTCCCAGACCGCCCGTGCTCAACGAAAGTCCGTAATAAACAATGCTATTCACACACCTGTCAACAAGAAGAACAAATGAACTTACTTAATTAAAATCTAATTGCTTGATCAATTTTAAAGTCCATCCATTTTACCGTTAGCAACATGTTAATTACAGGCTGTAGTTGGTAAAAGGAATCAATGAAAATACTTAGAATAGACTTTCCTGAAAAGTAGGGGTTGGGGGTTGGGGGGGGGCATGAGGGACTTGGTACCCTCCGATAATAAATTAGCCATGCCAAAAAAATAGACAGAAAGGTACACGACTTTTTGACTTCTACTAACTATATTATTTATTTTCGTTTATCTCCAAAATTCTGCGGACTTAAAACTGAAATATAAGTTCTGGAAACGATGAAAATCACAACAGTTCAGGGGCTTCTATCCCTCCTTGACCTCCACACCGTTCTTTCACTACCCGCATTCTGCCCCCCCTCCCCCAGGTATTGCTCTCGTTTGATTGTGCCCCTCCCCCTCCCCCATTCACTCCCAAATGCCAGTGAGTTTAAATGGTATAATGTTTCTTGAACAGGAAAAATTAATTATGAACGAAATATGAAGTTA
>KN890072.1:12684-33770 GCA_000934455.1 Apostichopus parvimensis
TTAGTTTACAATGAATAGCTAACCATTGCCCACGTTTTAAAGAAGTGTTTAAATTATATAGTTTAATTAACAAACTTGCAGGGAGCATGAAAGCTGGTTAACCGGTGGTTTCTATGTACAAGGATTTAAACAATGTATATATGTTACAAACAGGTCTTGAAGTTGACGTTTTTCAGTTAGGTATGGTGGTACTGGGACAAGAAAACACAAACAAAACAAGAACACTTCTGTAAGCTTTGTCTTCACGGGTCACATAAGGCACTTACGAACTAGTTTGAGTCGTCTACTAATTATCGTGTGCTGACTACTACAGGTTTGATTAAAGTTATGTCATATATAATTGCGAATGTTAGTAGAAGTTATTATTGCGGTTTTTATCAGACTTATGCATCAGCTCGGTAAATAAGTGAGACCTGTTTACCTCTTTTAAATATTTTACAGTAAAATATGTTTATATACAAATTTAAACAAAATATATTCCCTTTTTCTTCTTTTCATCATTATGTTTTTTTTTTCCAAATGTTCTTGTTATTTAGATTCGTTCCAATCAGTTTGATTGTACAAAGATTGACAGAGAAAATTGAAATTCACAATATGATTATATTTTTTGTTTTACACTAAAACTACGAGAGAGTGACAAAAAAACTTGTAATTGACAATATTTTTAAACATTTGTTTTAAAGTTAATAAATCGGGATAAATGTTGTTATCTATCTAGAGATTGATCTACGAGCTTCCATTGCAAAGAGGTTACATCTTGTTCATCTATAAAAGCGAATGGACTGGAATCTCACTATATATCAATAACGAACATAAACACTTTCCAGCTGTTCTTGTAGCGAAGAATAAAGAATATATGTACATATACAAAGTAGGTTTAAGTTTTAAATTTTTTAAAAGTATCGATTGAACTTAGAAGAAAAAGAAAAAGAAAACACTTACCCCTCCTTGCGAAGAGACACTGCTTGAACTATAAATGATAAAAAACAGAGAGGTTAAACCTCCAAGATGTTGTCCAAACATGTTCAGCATCGTCAAAGCTAGTTACTTCTTAAAGGCTGGAGTTGAAATGAAGTCTAAGAGCATTTGACGCCGTCTGATCCATACGAGAATTGACTAAAGGTAGTACAGTGGTGATGAGAAACCTTTGACGTACTGTACCGTGAAATAATGGATCGGCCGACATATTATATGATCACGTATTTCAGAAGGAAGCTATTAAGTCATTCCACATCCACATGGCACCATAGCACCACGTTACTTTTTAGTCCTTAAAAGGAGTGTGTCATTATTTTAACTTCTGAGAATGCTATCGTTGGCTTTAAACTACGTTTTAAGATACATCCGGCAAAGTGTTTTACTAAATTTACTGCTGTGGTCTATCAAGTCAAAAAGGAAAGAGAAAAAAAAGGGAAAATATTTCTAGGTTTTCCTTTACTGTTTATAACTCTCTCATTTGAAGCAGTCGAGCTGTCGTAACCACATCTGCCGGGAATTAGGTTAAGTTAACGTACTAACAAGGGGCCTAAACTACCTGTAGTTTTGTGATCACTTAGTGTAGCAATTTACCGCCCCCCCCCTCCGGACCCACCTACGCGCACACCAGTCAGTCTACCTTTTCCCGTTTTGGTCTATAAATTTCGCCACAAAACAATACTTCAGATTTATTAGAAAGTTAGGTAAACGTTACACATTCTTTAATGTATTTGAGAACCAGAAAATCACCGACTCTCAATTAAGAAAGTAAAATATCAACTACAAATATAAAGTAAACTTAATGGTTATATTTTGATCCTAAAGAGGAGTTAAATCGTTAATTAACCACGTGTATGTGATATAATCAATGAATAGGATTACTGCCAAAACCGCTGAAAGACAAGGTGTTAGGTAAGATCAATAATATGATATAACTCTATCTTTTAGGGTTTCCACACTAGAGCTCTTCTCCCTTGTCGGCCCCTGTGTTACCGTCACAACCATGCTAAATATTTAACTTAATGCAAACATAAATAAATAAATGAAACCAAACCAAAATAAACAGCATACAACACAGCACAGACAAGTATAACACTGCTTTAGACCTCAGAACAAATTAATCAACCGTCGAAGTTGCATAAGAAATAATGAAAGTGTAATACAAATAGTAATATAAATGGCCGATGGAAATAGGCTAGACAAAAATTAAACTGATTTCCTTGTGCATTTGAAATTCAATACCGTTTCACTGAACAAATTATCCAACAGAACCATACGTAGAGGAAGGACGCCATTTTCGGCCACCCTGGTTATGCCTGGTGCGTTTTTCCAGGTGCCAAGAATATGAGGAAGTTAACCACGCGGTGATAAACGTAGAAGTCACGTTGATCGCTTGTATCATATATAAAATTCATGAAATTATCTGAATATACTAGTTATAAATCAGTTAAAGGCTACATTTATTAACATATTATCTGAGATGAATACCCTATACAGGCCTAGTAAATACAAATTTGTTGATCATAGGCCATAAAATACAAATTTAGGATACCATTAAATTAAGACCTAATATAGGATCTGATTTTCTTATCCTATGACATCTCTCGTACTCACTGTTTCCATGCATACTGGAAACTCACATGAACGCACTATGTTACATCTAAGACACTGTGGACTTGATACAGTTCTTCTAAACCTATGGATGCTCATAAAAACCTTCAAACGGTTGTAATAAAAGCTATTTATCATTCATACGGCTACAGTCTGGTTCAAATAGTCTGGTTCAAATTGTGGAGTGTAAGCTCAGTGGTTAACGCCGGTGCCTTCCAATCATAAGGTCCCCGGTTCGAGTCACTCCAAGATTAATGTATGTCGTCCAGTTACAGAGTTGTTGACGATTGACAATTCATAATCATGGACGTTCAATATGAATGTAAGAAACTGACTTCGGTCAGCTTGCGGCTTTGATAAGCCAATGAGGCTTCGTCGCGAGTTCCTGCTTGCAGGAGGACCTAAAATACAAATACATATTGCTTGGCCGGAATGTTTAATCCACATCGATATATTCTGCATATCAGGAAGAAGATACTTGCAGTAAGTCGAGTTTCTAACCCCTGTTGTTTGTTCATATCATTTGTTCATGTCATTTTCCATACAGCTGATCACTACTCTCTAGTAGAGATTATTTTCGTTATTTTCGTTATTTATGTTATTCGGGTCTTCAATGATCTGTATCACTCTTTATGTACTATTAATTTATTAATTTAAAGGATATTTACTGGATAAATTGATATTGTATAGTTCACCAGAAAAATAGGTTAACTGGAATATATTGAAATTTATCTTGAAAGGAATTTGGCAAAAAGTTTGCCCAAAGTCTTAATGATCCGTGACCAGTACGACGATGATGATGAGAAATTCCAGAAAGTATGTCCAGCTGAATAAACTGTACACTTTACTTTAGGAAACACTTGCTAAACTAATGGTTTACTTCGCCGAAGGACATATAGCGTTTCAATGGAGAAACTATATATTATATTTCACAAGAGTCACCGTTAAGATTTTACTCATCATGTAGCAGTGATTACCAATTATTCTTGATGGAGCTAGAAGGGATGTAAGAGATCGTTAATTCATGTTTCCCAATAACAAATAAAGTACATGCATGTGTACATTGCATAAAGGCCAGGCGGGAACGTTTATCTATACATTGCATACCGGCCAGGCAGTGAACGATGTTCACAGTGTAAATCAGAGATGCCTTAACAGAAAGGCTCCGTTTCATTTTTATTGATATGACTGAAGGAATTGATGCATATGAGATTAGCATCGTCGGTGCTATTGTTTTGTTGATACATCCACTAAGCAGTTACTGGTGGAGCAAAATGATTAGTTTGCCCAGTCTCCAGATTTCAGCGTTGGTAACGGAGGGGAAGGGAAGGGAGATATCCCCATTCTGTCCAATCAAATCATTTTTACAGAAGGTAAAAATGGTTTGCATAGGTAATACTAATTTCAGTTTTGGAGGACAGTTCCATCAAGCTCTTTGCCAACAATTAATATATTGAAAGTCAATACGACTAAAAAGTCATACTTCATATAATAATCACTACATTTCATATTTTAGAACCCTTGTCAGAGGGCTGCATTTTATCAACAAACAAAACCTATTGTTTACTTTTGTTATAATTTGTTTATTATTGATTCCTCCTTGTTTCAGTTTATTACACTTGTTTCTCTTTGTTTCCCTTGCTATCAAAGTTTGCCCAATTATTACCATTCGTTTCTCATTATTTTTGCTTTTCCCTATTGTTTCCAATTGTTCATCTGTTATCATTTTACAGCTACAGAAATTATAATTGTAATTGTCTAAGAGCATTTACAATACAGAGCATGTGGATATAATCAATATCTTAGTTCAAAGTTTAGTCAAATAACAAACAAACGCCAAAACAAATCAGATGATAACACATTGGTACTTATATCCGAGATTTTACTTTTCTCAGAGTTATATTTTCTCCACTTAACGTACCACAGACACGGGCACTGATTTACTGATCCACATAACTCGTTGAATGCTGCATTAACCAGTCAATCATTTTTCTAACTTTACCTACTAGACTATCTTATATAATTTTATCTATAAATAAAATTCCTATGCTGTTATTTTAATTAATTTAAATAAAAACATATTTCCACACCTTCTATAACAAAAGCCTTATTTGTTCGAACCTTGCCCAGTGACCTTGCTATTGTTGAAGTTAAAACAATACTAGATGAAATGGCAATCAACGAAATATACTCATACATTAGCAAACTTGTCCATATGTTGCCACCAGCTTGTGAGTTATGGTTATGGGTTACTGTGCAGAAAGGCTTGGGTTGCGGTGAAGTGGTTGGGGTAGGTCTAAAAAGCTTTGCCACAGAGAAATACCAGAATCTTCTTTTACTTATTTCTTTAAACTTTTGCTTTGTTTGTGGGTGTTATTGAAAGATTGCTGATATAAACTAAACAACAGTACATAAGCAACCTTTGATGTACTTCTGGCATGCATATTTTTCTTCATTGTGGCAAAATGCTATTGCAAATGAAAAGTCATAAAACTTGGCTGCAAAAGACCTTCTGCTTAATAAGTAGTCAAGACAGTGCCTCTATCTAGGATTTGATGCATGAGTGGTGTGAGAGTGGGGTCCTTAAATGCAAACCATCATACACCAGCGTGGATTTATACCAGGATCTGTTGCTGGGCTACAAAGGGGTGCGGCGAGGGTTTATACAGTCCAGGGCCAGTCGTCAACAAGGGACCCGAGGAAATGTCAGATATAGAAGAACATGCTTTCATTTTTTATTATGTGTATTGGTACATGAAGACTTCGATAAGGGGTCGAGAGCTCCAGACTATACCTTGTTGATTGCGATTGCCAAATTGTAGAAACACTGCCAACCTTCCTCCCAACATCATAGAATCTACTTAAACATGTTACGTTCGTACCTTTTCCTGATTAGGCTTACACGGTTCACCGTCGCAAATCACGAGTTAAAACAAAATACAACTGACATCATCTCATACACGTATGATCACAAATGTGAAATAATGAATCAGCTTGTTTTGAAGTTCTAGACACGGAAAGTCATGACAATGTATAATGGAAAGAGGGCGCGGTTCAGCACAACACGTATTAAGCAAAAGAACAAGTTCAAGGAAACTTTATGTCAGCTCTCTGAACCACTACTATTTAGTTAATGTATAAATTACATTCTCAGAATATTTAACTAGTATAATATGTTACTTTATTGTTCGAGTTTGTTTAAAAAAAAAATGTACTAGCTGAAACCAGTTGACTGATTAAATATTTTAAGTTCTGAATAATTTGGAATAAGCAAATCATGTATGTGTAATCCCTAATTACACGGTGTGCAATCCAGTGTGGTCTCTAACTTGTGCCTTCTCTTTCCCCGCTTGTAAAAGGAAGGTTGTATAGGTATCGTCACTAATGACGGGATTAATTGTTTAGTTGGAAGAGGTCAGGGTTTGTAATCCTAAGGTCACTGGTTCGAATCCCGTTTATAAAAATGATACTATGTGCTAATTTCAAATTTGTTTATAATACCCATTTCACTTTGCTCTTGTTTTAGCTGAAATAATTAGAAGTTTTCAAAACCTTTCAATGAAGTGATTTTCAGTTCAAATTCAAATTCAAGATACATGACACAAGCATACACATTAGAACATGACCATTTTCGTTTCCCCTGTAAAGTCTTGTTTTTTGTTTGTTTCAAGTACGTGCCAGCTTCAGGTGCCAATAATCAGAGAAGTTAAATACGTAACAACGTATAAATACATGATATAACGGAAAACCGTGCATGGAAACATTTGAAACTATGAATAATTTATTCAAAACGAAAATATAGGTTAAGGATAGAGAGAAAAACAAACATGTTAGCAAATTGCTTATCTACTGCAAAAACCCTGTGCACTGAGCAGGTAAAATATAAAAGCTAGTTTAAATCATAAGTGCATGATTGTGATATCAAACTAAAACCTAGTAAAGTGCTAAAACAAGTTTCTGGTAATTTAAGTTTGAAACTTTTTATTTTGAAATTTTGCAAGAATTTTATGATTTAAAATTAATTTAACTTAAAGAGTGATGAACTTCAGATGTGTGTCCTTGTGACGTAACGTTGTTTTGAAGAAATCTGAACTTTTTACTTCAGCCGCTCTACTTATCAAACGTCTTAAAACAAATAAGGTACAAGACAGTAATTGTTTCAACTCATTATTCTCAGATTTATTCATATAATACATATCAATGTTTAACCATTAAGGTCATTTTTTAATATTCGGCAAATACTACCAATGCCAGACACGGGTACGTCTTTGCCAAACATGTGTTATTACTATTAGTATTATATATTATTATCACTATTGGACCTGTATTAAGCTTTCCCAGTAAATGATAGGTACACAGTGCAGAATGATTTTTTGGTTTTAAATTGTCTTGAGACAAGCAACGAAACCTTACGATGTTGCTGATGTGTGAGTAACTGGAATCATAATCATGTTACAACTTAGTGAGACCGTTTCCCAGTAGCGTGAAATAGCTATGCGAGTCCGTATGCTTCGTTATCTTAACAACATCAGGAGCGAGGCCGTATTTTCATTTCTGTGGACTGAATGTTGTAATTACCGCCAGGGAAACTATACCACTCGATGGTATAAGTGACACCGCTGTATGGTGCGTTGAGATCACTGTAATAGCAACTACCGAACCACCATGCGCTCTGATAAGTAGTTCCATAGTTCGCACAGTTGTAACCACTATAAGGATCGTTGTCACGGTCACGTGTAGTGAACTCACGACCGTTGTGATAGTTCATTGCATCGTATCCTATGGAAGGAAGAAAAAGATAGTTGAAATTACTTACTTGACTTTACTGTACGTTGTTGACTGCCTTTTGAAAAATATTGATGAGTGGATCGGACTAGCCGTGAAACCAAGTGTTATCATTGTGATATATTAAGTCTCTAATATACATTTTCATATATAGATACTACTTATCATCACACGATGGTAGAAAATAAATTGTTGTCTTTTAAATTTCAGCAATTTCTGTGTATTTCTTGTTTGATTACATTCTCTCATTGGGAATAGGAAAAAAGTAGCACTTAAAAGTCACCAGTGCGTTTATACACATAAACCCTACCTACCCTATGGACGTAAACCTTCCCTTTACGCTACTGTACTTTAACCTAGATTATTCTTTCCCGTTCTATCAACATTTTACTTTTTACCAAGCTTTTGGCTAAGAAAACCTTATGATATTTTGCTAAAAGTATAGCGACAATACTGTAAGGTACTAAAAGGAATTCTGTAATTTGTAAATTAGTTGTGTATTCTTCGATATTGATGTTCTTTGCTCCATTGAAGTAAAAACCCTACGAAGCCGGTAGAATTTGGTAACCAAAGAAAGTGTAATTATGTTTCATTTCCTGTTTTATTTTGTCTTCTTAAACTCAAGTTCGTTATCAGCAATGTTAATGCGACTTTTATCATAAACTGATAACCTCTCACGACCCCTTCCATCCATATAACCCACGTCTACAGTTTAGTCGCTTATATTTGATGTCTATGAGGCAGACATTGGTTTGTTGCCTCTGTTTATTGTCTGGGGGTTCACACTGTAATTTTTGAAGTTATACGACCATCTATTTGTCAGTAGTTATCATATTATTTATCACTGTATTCTTTAAGCAATTATAAATCATCTTGCATGTGGAGTTTAACATAATATTGAATGTCTCTACAACTTAGAGAAAACATTTTTATGCCATATTTACTTCTCAGTACCACGCAATACCACCTGATTAAAAATGACATATAATATTGGTTTTGAAGCAAGAAAGAAATTCTATGATTTATCACGAATACAATGCACTCTAGTAGTGGATTGTAGGCTGTTGCGACCGACACACCTACGATGACAAACAGGCTCCGAGAATCGTATCTCTTCATGTGTATTGGTGTATTGGAAAACAAAATTTACTGGGTTCATCTTTCTCAGAAAGCTTGAACGTGTTACATTTCATAAAGAACTATTTCGATTATAAAAATCACCCCTTGTCAAGTATGTGTCACTAAAAAGGGTCCTCTTGTTATTTAACAAGTACCCTTTGCTGCAAAGATCAGAAAGTAAAATATGCCCTTGTCGACAACAATTTTGAAAAGATTGTATCTGGTGGTACAGAATGCATAGATCATCCATGGGAATATTTTGAGGTAATGTTGTGGTCTGGCACTCAAACCAAGTGACATGTCCAACGCTCTCTATTGGGCTTGTTCGCACAAGTAACAATAATTAGAATTTTACTGGATAGTGTTCCACACTTGACCATAACTTCCTTTTGGCGGATTGTTTGTTATGTCGTAAATTGTTATCAGACCTGTTTTAAGTAGACAAATGTAACATGTCTTAGGATCTGGTTTGGAAACAGGAGAAGTAGAATAATCACTCACCTACTGTACTTGAAGAATCGTAACCACTGACACTGAGTCTGAAATTAGTATCCACATCACCCACGCTGAAGGAGCTATACTTAGCATAATAATGTTGCCCGGATTTTGATTCGAGTTCAATCCTTAGCTCATATTCGCCTTGGCTCGTCAATGCTGCAAGTTTATCGTTGCCAAGCCAGAAATTGCCGTCGACAGTTCCGAAACCCTCTCTGTATTCATCCCAAACTCTGAAAAAACTCAAACTACTGTCAACACGTCGCTGGAAAACCTGTAATTATAGGAATATAAACAAGAAAGGAGACTCAGTAATCAACGAATTAGACTACAGTTCAGGATGCTTGTATTTGTCCACGTTGTTATACCCTCGTTCAGTTTACATAATTTCCTGTCCTCATTGTTACTAACAACCCATGGATCTGAAAAGGAGTCTCATCTTGGATAATACTTCTATTTTAAGAACACTCAGACCAACGTTCGCCAGCAAAAAAAAAAAACACACTGTAGACAGATGTTTACTTGTCATACAGGTTTCCATCAACTAGTCTGTAAACTGTTTCAAATTGGCATATTTGTTTAAGATGTCTTTTATATATACTTAAAAGTTAATAGTATCAAAATAAACATAATAGTAATTAACAACAAAAACTTAATAATAATAATGTCATTAGTGACAAAACAGGTTTTTCTTTTGTTAATCTTTGAATTTGAAAATAAATAAGATACATACCAACCAACCACCTCCATCTGTGTCATCGCACACGACCTCAAATGGCACTTTTGTCCACCCAGCTGGTTGTATATTTTGGATACTATCCGATGTTGCTCCCCTCAATCTACCACAGTCGACGGAAGAAGATTGAGTACACTGGACTCCATCGCCCGTGTACCCTGTGTTACAGTAACACTGTAATATGCCTTCTCGTTCCTCACAGTTACCATTGGGACTGCACCGGTATGTATCGTCACAGCTTAGCAGACCGCTGTTGCAAGAACATCGCTTAGTACAAGATGAGTTCACGTATACTTCACCTTCCTGTGACGAAAGAAACGACCGTTAATGAGCTTGGTATGAAGATATTATATGTTATTATGACATTTGATATCTGCATGCAGTGTTAATCGTAACGAGTAATCGCTCGCGTTTCTAAAGTTCGAGAGTTAAAAGTCAAAAAGCTACATACAGTGAACCCAGTCGCCATGTCGCCGTTCAAAATCAGAAAAGAAAATGTTCTGATGAAAAGTATCTGTCTCACACAGAATAGTGAGACCACCTCCTGAACAACTAATGCTAAAAAGCGACTCTTACCGCAAGGACTATCCCTTGACCACCATCTGCTTCCTGTATATAACAGCTACAGTTATATCTAGGTATACATTCATCATCGTCGTCCATCAAGAACCCATCGGGGCAAACGCATGTGGGTGTATCACTGCATGATGCTGTGCAGTTAGGGTCAGCACATGAACCTTCGCATTTACAATCGTTGAAAATCTTGTTAGTAGGACACCACTGGAAGTATGTATCTGGAAGAGGAATACCCAAAACAGTGAGGAGTATTAGCTCATTGGTTAACGACTTAAAGTTTTCAAGTCCAGCCGCCCTATCGCCAAGACTTGTTTAGTTTTACTTACGAAATTCTTGCAAATGAAGAATCTAAAGCTGTTTCTACTTGGTTATTTCAACTTCATAGTTCCTAAATTGTCTTAACATATGTAAATTCAATGTTTGTAAAGAAAGAAAAGGAGTGTAAAAACAACAAAGAATACAACAAGCTTATCCCTTCCCGAAAGTCGTGTCGTAGTCTGCGGTAAATGGCACACGATGGTAGCTCAGGTAAAACCTGGTCTTCGGAAATTACTCATTGAAACGACAAACAAACTTAGGTATAGAATGAAGTCACATTCCACTAACACCACTGTCAGGTAACGCGTCAGAAATTCAACAATGTAGCACGAAGGCATAGTTTACTACCTACCTGCTTCTCCGGTATACTCTCCAGTACTGATTAATTTGTAATGACTGAAGCGGTCACTGATTCGAAAGGTTGCATATGTCACGAAGAATGACAAACCGGACGCTGTAGTCAGGTCCATACGAAGTTGATATTTCTTCTGGTTGGTGATGTACGATATCTTCTCATTGCCGAGCCAAAATTCTTGAGAGAGAAAACCAAACCCATTTTCATATTCTTCCCACGAACGATTAAAGTTGATTGATGCGTCGTGCCTTCGCTGTATGACCTGTTGATTTAATATTAAAATAATTATCTTATTTCTTCAGTGATCAATTAACAAAGTGTTACAATATTCCACTGCTGCTATTAAACCACAAGACAACCAAGTATCATTTGGATATGAACAAGTATTGCAACATGGCAAAGGCACTGTTTGTAAACCTACGTACCGTCCATCCACCATCACCGAGACTGTTGTTACAATATACTTCGAAAGGTTCAATATAACCGTCTGGTTTGATGACGTAAACACCATCGACACTAGAAGATGAACATTGGCTTAGTACTTCAAGGCAATCTCTTGGGTACTCAGCACGTTGATAGAAGAAGAAAGATGACGCTGAAAGGAGACATTGTTACTAAATCAGAATAATCATATGAACATATCAAACTTTTCACCGACTAGTTAACAAACTTCGTATACAATGTGCAAGATGAACGTCAGCTAGTGCTTTGTTTGCACAATTTTTCTGCTTTACAAAGTATTGCATATTTCACAGTGCGCGAGAACCGATAAAGATCAGATAATATCAATGAAAACATAAAGGTTTACAATTCAAAATATATCAACTCGTTGCCATCATCGCATTTCCTATATCGACTGTGATATACGAATTGGATGTAAATATTTTGAAAATTAGCTTTCTCGTTTGTAAGTTTTTTTACATAAGCGCCTGTATATCTTGCCTCCTAACTTGTTTTGGTTATTCTATGATGTTACATATTTCTTCCAAACAAAAGGTTTATTGTGTTAAAACACTGCCAAGTATAAAAATTGTCACTATGGAGTGACGAAAAAATCTCAAATGTAATACCGACACGAATCAAGAAAAGACTGGGAAAAAAGTCGTCGCAATATCACCCGCCTAAATTTTTACCAAAAAAAAAAACTTTTAAGGAGTATGAAATGACATAAGATTCGACGTCCAGATAAATCAAATACTGGTAGTTGTCACAGTTAGAAGACCAAATTGAAATTCCTAAAAAGCTTGAGTAATTATATACATAATGAATGGTAATAACGTTGACTAGTCAAGATAATAAACTATATTGTTATTGATATTAAAGATTGAGCACAATCGACAATGTTTAACAATATCAGCTCAAAAGCCGCTTTCATATAAAATATCAGAAAACTTACCGGAACTTTCATCACGAACGTCACTTTGAAGGTGAGGCTAAAACATAAAACACAACCATATCTTGTTTTAATTGTTTATTAAAACCATTATAATACAAACAATAACGACAAAAACACATGGTAATTATATAGTCTGTACTAAAAATAATGGCTTTACAGGCTTATATTCAGCCTAATTTGTAGCTGATTAAGTTTAGTTCGGCTTCGTGTAGTCTATTTTTGTAACTAAATTTGGCTGGTTTCCACTCCTCTTCCTTAAAATAATAAACTGTATTTCATTTTCCTTTGAGTAATAAAGACTCTCACATAACACCGATACGGTAAACTTGAAAAGTATTATATCAAATTAGTGTGATATAAACAGAGCAGCATTTGTTATTAAAAAAAATTATTTCAGAACGGGAAGGTGTGGAATGATCACGAGAAATTCTTAATCTGTCAACAGTTCTGATTCTAAAAAAAAACATCAATTATGATTGTTATTCATAACTGGAAGTAAAGTAGTATACCTGTAACGTCAAACTGTATTAATCTTAGACAGTTTACTATAAACATTATTTGTACAGACAAGTTGAACGGTGCGATCCCAAAGTGCTCTTACGTTTTTCAAATTGTAATATTGTAAATCTAATACTTATGTATGAATTGAACATTACATCACAGAGTGTTTTAAAGTTTTAAAAGTGTAACACCTTTCAATTGATGAAATCATCAAGTCAATATAAAAGTGTATGTAAATTTGTTACTTTCATCCCCGCCAATAATTAATAAAACTGACTTTCCTTTAAACCAAACGGCTTCCTTCAATAAATATTAATGACATTTAATTTCATACTTCAACATATGCTCAAGCATTTTATTTACGTTAACGTTCAATGAAGTTTAGCATAAACTTGCTATGCTGTTGACAAGTAAACTTTTAGTTTTTAAATTATTCGCTAATTTCATTGATCCTTTTGCGAATCCTATGTGAATTACAGCAGTCTAAAGGAGTTATTGAAGTACCTATAACTATATTATCATAAAGAAATATAAGAAATCAAGTATTCTTACAAAAGTCATTTCTAACCTTCGTAGTCTTCCAAACAGTAGAAATAATATGCGGTGAATCACCGTTAGATTTATCGTGGAACAAACGTAATCGTCACAATTTATGAATTCAAATTTAGTCTTACTTGTTAATATCTATTTGTCAAGCTGTGGTTCCTTTTCCTATACCGTTAGCCTAAATGTGGCATATAATTGCTGTTTGTGCTACATTTGATGAATTTAAATCAAAACGAAAACAGTACGATAACGGTAAAGAATTGAAATTGTAGAGTAGTTGAAAGCTTGGAATAATTGTTAAAGAAATAGGAATTGGGACATTTGTATATTTTTCATATTAAGGAAGTTATTAATAATGAATATTAAAAACTAACGTTCAGAATTCAACACCAACTGAGCAAATGCGAACAAATAGATGTTTATGTTTGACCAAAACTGTACCATTTTGTTAATATTATAGGCGTTAAAACGATACTTTGCTTATTTGTCTTTACACTTCATTCTAAAAATTTAAAGTCATTGTAAAATATAATGATTAAATGTTCTATACACATATAATGGTTTTAAAGGTTTTTATACGGTGTATACGTCTATGGAGAAGCTGTATAACAGTTTTGTTATCTGTTTTAGAAAATCAGTTACAGCTATGCTGCTGTTGGCCTTGCGTTGCTAGGAAAAAATAATAAAAAAATATGACTGGTTATTATGATCAAGATTAATTTAATTTGAGTAATAGCAGCGAGGTTTGGACAAATTAACTACTAATCTTCAAATAATATTTTCAGTAATATTTTCACTAATCTTCAAATAATATTTTCAGTTGAACGGATTGGAAACTTACAATTTCGTTTGCGGTTAAAGACTGAAACATAGAAGATTATCGTAGATGGCTACATTAAGACTTTGTTTATGAACTCATGATAACGGAAATTGGTGGAATATCTTGAAGTCGTTCAACTTATGCTCTTAACGGTTTAGGACCTTACGATATCCTATACACTGAGAATGCAAAAGCAGCACTCTAAATAAATGTAAATTACCAAGGATATGATATTCCTAGTAAAAATATTATTACGATACGTCTTTACGATTTACCTCGTAATCTCAAAACAACAAAGTTTATTTTCCATGATTGACTATCAGTTGAAATATTGAAGAGTAATTTGTAAATATGGTTCATGAGTAAACGAGTGGCTTTGGGTATCCCATTTTATAGACCAACAAATTCAATTTTGTACTCAATATTTCATAAGAGAAATAGATCAATTGGAATAAATTAAAAACATAAAAATTATTAAATAAGTCTCATCGGTTTCTTCATTTGTTGAAAGAAGTAGAAAGCGTTCTACTGTGATCAATCTTAAAATAATTTCGTAAAATATTTTTCGTTAAACGGTTACATTTTCGTTTGCGTTTAAAGACTAAAACATAAGAACATTGTCATAGATGGTAACTTAACGCACTTTGTGTTAGATTTCATGATAAAGGAAATTGGAGGAATATCTTAAAGTGGTTCAACTCTTTTGAGGACATTACGATATCCTATACACTGATAATGTGAATGCAGCAAATCTAAGTAAATGTAAACTACTAGAAATTTTGTCGGAGGGATAGGATGAAATATATTCCTAGTAAAAATTTTATTACGATAAGTCTTTATCATAAACCTTGTAATTTCAAACAAAGTATATCTTCCATTATTGGAACTCGGTATTTACTGTCATAAAAAAATCTGAACGTTGACTATCAGTTGAAATATTGAAGAGTAATTTCAAATTGGTTCATGAGTAAACGAAAGGGTTTGGATATCCAATTTTGTAAACCAACTAAATCAATTTTGTCTTTAATATTGCATGAGAGATATAGATTAAATTAGAATACATTATCGTTATTTTAAGACGAGTTTCGCTATTATGTTTTTATTTTTCATAAATGATATATATACTGACCCTATCAACATAATAACAAAAGTCAAGTAACATTGTTTTAGTGGAGGTGATGGATGTTTTTACAATTACATCGTTACATTTAGTTTACAGTGAATAGCTAACCATTGCCCTCGTTTTAAAGAAGTGTTTAAAATGCATAGTTTAATTAACGAACTTGAAGGGAGCATGAAAGCTGATTAAATTTCAGTTTTCATCTGACTTATACATCAGCTCGGCAAATAAGTGTGACCTGTTTACCTCTTTTGAATATTTTACAGTAAAATATGTTTTTATACAAATTAAAAAAAAAAAAATTCTTCTTTTCTTCTTTTCAAAATTATGTTTTTTTTTCAAATGTACTTGATTTTTAGATTCGTTCTAATCAGTTTGATTGTACATTGATTGACGGAGAAAACTGAAATTCACAATATGAGTATATTTTTTGTTTTACACTAAAACTACGAGAGAGTTACAAAGAAACTTGTAATTGACAATATTTTAAACATTTGTTTTAAAGTTAATAAATCGGGATAAATGTTGTTATCTATCTAGAGATTGATCTACGAGCTTCCGAGGTTACATCTTATTAATCTATAAAAGCGAATGGACTGGAATATCAATATATATATCAATAATGAACATAAACAATTTCCAGCTGTTCTTCTTACGAAATATAAAGAATATATGTACATATACAAAGTAGATTTAAGTTTTAATTTTTTTTAAAGTATCGATTGAACTTAGAAGAAACAGAAAAAGAAAACACTTACCCCTCCTTGCGAAGAGACACTGCTTGAGATAGAAATAATAAAAAACAGAGAGGTTAAACCTCCAAGATGTTGTCTAATCATATTCAACATCGTCAAAGCAAGTTACGTCTTAAAGGCTGAAGTTGAAATGCAGTCTGAGAGTATTTGACGCCGTCTGATCCATACGAGAATTGACTAAAGGTTAGTACAGTGGTGGTGAGAAACCTTTGACGTACTGTACCGTGAATTAATTGATCGGTCGACAGATGATATGATCATGTATTTCAGAAGGAAGCTATTACTTCATTTCACATCCACATGGCACCATAGCACCACGATACTTTTTAGTCCTTAAAAGGATTGTGTGTCATTATTTTAACTTCTGAGCATGCTATCATTGACTTTAAACTACGTTTTACGATACTTCCGGCACAGTGATATACTAAATTTACCTAACTGCTGTAGTCTAAAAAGAAACAGAAAAACAGGGGAAACTATTTCTAGGTTTTCTTTTTAAGACAAGATAGATTAGATGGAAAATGTATGGGTCACTAAATATTCCGTACTGTTTATAACTCTGCCGGGAATTAGGTTAAGTTAACGTACTAACAGGGGGCCTAGGCTATTGTGTGATCACACAGTGTAGCAATTTACCCCCCCCCCCCCCCGAACAGCCTACACGCACACCAGTCAGTCTAGCTTCCCCGTTTTGGTCTTAACTGTCGCCACAAAACACTACTTCAGGTTTATTAGAAAATTAGGTAAAAGTTCTACATTCTTTAATATTTTTGAGAACCAGAAAAACCCCGACTCTCAATTTAGAAAGTAAAATTTCAACTTAAAAAATAGAGTAAACTTAAGGGTTATATTTTGATCCTAAAGAGAAGTTTAATCGTTAACCATGTGTATGTGATATAATCATTGAATAGGATTACTGCCAAAAACCGCTTAAAGACAAGATAAAAGGTAAGATCAATACGACGATATTCCTCTATCTTTTAGGTTTCCACACTAGAGTTCTGCTCCCTTGTCGGCCAAAAATGAAACAATAACAAACAAAAAACAGAAAAATAAACAACAGACAAATATAAACACTGCTTTAGACCTCGGAACAAATTGTTCAACCGTCGAAGGTGCATGAGAAATAATGGAAGTGTATAATAAAAATAGTAATAATTGGCCGATAGAAATAGGCGAGACAAAAATTGACTGACAAGACTGAATTCCTTGTGCATTCTAAATTCAATACCGTTTCACTGACAAATAATCCAACAGAACCATATGTTGAGGAAGGACGCCATTTTCGGCCACCCTGGTTATGCCTGGTGCGTTTTTCCAGGTGCCAAGAATACGAGGAAGTTAACCACGTGGCGATTAACGTAGAAGTCACGTTGATCGCTACTGTCATATATAAAAATTGTGTAATTACCTGAATATGCAAGTTATGTATGCGTTAAAGACTACATTTATTAAGCTAATATCTGACATGAATACCCTATAGAGGCCTAGTATATACAAATTCGTTGATCATATGCCATCAAATACAAATTATACCAGTAAATTAGGACCTAATGTATAGGATCTGATTTCGTATTGTATACTTTCGTATTCACTGTTTCCATATTAATGCATTTCTTCTAAACCTATGGATGCTCATAAAAACCTTCAAACGGTTGTAATAAAAGTTATTTATCATTCCTACGGCTACAGTCTGGTTCAAATAGTCTGGTTCAAATTGTGTAGTGATAGCTCAGTGGTTAACGCCGGTGCCTTCCAATCATGAGGTCCCCGGTTCGAGTCACTCTAAGATTCATGTATGTCGTCCAGTTACAGAATTGTTGACAATTGACAATTCATAATTATGGACGTTAAATATAAATCTAAGAGACTGACTTCGGTCAGCTTGCGGCTTTGATAAGCCAATGAGGCTTCTTCGGCGAGTTCCTGCTTGCAGGAGGATCTAAAATACAAATACATATTGCTTGGCCGGAATGCTTAATCCAAATCGATATATTCTGCATATCAGGAATAAGTTACTTGCAGTAAGTCGAGTCTCTAACCCTTATTTTTTGTTCATATCGTTGTTCATGTCATTTTTCCATACAGCTGATCACTACTCTCTAGTAGAGATTATTTTCGTTATGTTTATTCATGTTATTCGGGTCTTCAATGATCTGTATTACTCTTTATGTACTATTAATTTGTTAATTTAAGGTATATTTACTGGATAAATTGATATTGTATAGTTCACCAGAAAAAAAAGGTTAACTGAATATACTGAAATTTATCTTGAAAGGAATTTGGCAAGTTCACAAAGTCTTAATGACCCGTGACCAGTACGACGATGATGAGAAATTCCAGAAAGTATTTCCAGCTGAATAAACTGTACACTTTACTTTAGGAAACACTTGCTAATTAAAAAATGCATGGTTTACTTCGCCGAAGGACATCTTGCGTTTAAATGGAGAAATTACATTTTACATTTCACAAGAGTCACTGTTAAGATTTTACTCATCATGTAGCAGATTTTATCATTTATTCTTTGATGGAGCTAGAAGGGATGTAAGAGATCGTTAGTCGATAATTCATGTTTCCCCGATAACAAATAAAGTACATTCATGTGTACATTGCATAAAGGCCAGGCAGGTACATTTATCTATACATTGCATACCGGCCAGGCAGTGAACGATGTTACCAGTGTAAATCAGTGATGCCTTAACAGAAAGGCTCCGTTTCATTTTTATTGATATGACTGAAGGAATTGATGCATATGAGATGAGCATTGTCGGTGCTATTGTTTTGTTGATACATCCACTAAGCAGTTACTGGTGGAGCAAAATCATAAGTTTGCCCAGTCTCCAGATTTAAGCGTTGGTAACGGAGGGGAAGGGAAGGGAGACATCCCCCATTCTGTCCAATCAAATAAGTTTTATAGAAGGTAAATATGGTTTGCTTAGGTAAGTGCTAATTTCAGTTTTGGAGGACAATTCTGTCAAGCAGTTTGCCAACAATTAATTTATTGAAAGTCAATACGACTAAAAAGTCATACTTCATATAATAATCACTATATTTCATATTTTAGAACCCTTGTCAGAGGGCTGAATTTTTGTCAACAAACAAAACCTATTGTTTACTTTTGTTTTAATTTGTTTACTATCGATTTCCTTCTTGTTTCCGTTTATTCCACTTGTTTCTCTTTGTTTCCCTTGCTTGCAAAGTTTGCCCAATTATTACCCTACGTTTCTCATTATTTTTGCTTTTCCCTATTGTTTCCAATTGTTCATCTGTGATCATTTTACAGCTACAGAAATTATAATTGTTATTGTCTCAGAGTATTTTTCAATACAGAGGATGTCGATATAATCAACATCTTACTTCAACGTTTAGTCAAATTACAAACAAACGCCAAAACAAATCAGATGAGAAAACATTTGTACTTATTTCTGAGATTTTACTTTACTTTGACTTCTATTTTCGCCACTTAATGTACCAGCGGCACGGGCACTGATTTACTGATCGACATAACACGTTGAATGTTGCATTAACCAATCAACCATTTTTTTAACTATTCTTTTTAGATAATTTTTTCTATAAATAACATTCACACGCTGTTATGTTAATTAATTTAAGTAATACAATATTTCCACACCTTCTATAACAAAAGTCTTATTTGTTCAACCTAGCTCAGTGACTTTGATATTGTTGAAGTTAAAAAAAATCACTAGATGAAAATGGAATCAACGAAATATATTCCTTTATTAGCAAAATTGTCCAGATGCGGCCACCAGCTTGTGAGATATGGTTATGGATTACTGTGCAGAAAGGCTTGTGTTGCGGTGAAGGGGTTGGGGTAGGTCAAAGAAGCTTTGCCACAGATAATTACCAATAGCTTCTTTTACTTATTTCTTCAAACTTTTGCTTTGTTTGTGGGTAGTATTGAAAGATTGCTGACGTTAACTAAACAACAGTTTATTAGCAAACCTTTCATGTATTTTTGGCATGCATATTTTCTCTTCAATGTGAGGAAATGCTATTGCACATGAAAACCTATACGACTAAAATGTAAACGTTATAAAACTTGGCTGCACAAGACCTTCTGCTTAATTTGTAATCAAAGAAAGTGCCTCTTTCTAGGGTTTGATGAATAAGTGGTGTGAGAGTGGGGTTCTTGAATGCAAACCCTCATACACCAGCGTGGATTTATACCAGGATCTGTTGCTGGGCTACAAAGGGGTGCGGGGAGGGTTTATACAGTCCAGGGCCAGTCGTCAACAAGGGACCCGGGGAAATGTCAGATATAGAAGAACATGTTCTCATTTTCATTATGTGTATTGGTACATGAAGACTTCGCTAAGGGGTCGAGATCTCCAGACTATACCTTGTTGATTGCGATTGCCAAATTGTAGAAACACTGCTAACCTTCCTCCTAACATCATAGAATCTATATAAACATGTTACGTTAGTACCTTTTCCCTAAATAGTCTAAAATGGTTCACCGTCTCAGATCAAAGGTTAAAACAAAATACAACTGACATCATCTCATACACGTATGATCACAAATGTGAAATAATGAATCAGCTTGTTTTGAAGTTATAGACACGGAAGGTCTTGACAATGTATAATGAAAAGAGGGCGCTGTTTCAGCACAACACGTATTTATGTCAGCTCTCTGAACCACTACTATTTAGTTAATGTATTAATTACCTTCTCATAAAAGATAACTAGTATAATATGTTACTTCATTGTTCGACTTTGTTTAAAAAAAAAATTAGTAGCCGAAGCCAGTTGACTGATTAAATATTTTATGTTCTGAATAATTTGAAATAAGCAAATCATTTATGTGTTATCCCTAATTACACGGTGTGCAATCCATAGTGGTCTCTAACTTGTGCCTTCTCTTTCCCCGCTTGGAAAAGGAAGGTTGTATAGGTATCGTCACTAATGACGGGATTAATTGTTCAGTTGGAAGAGGTCAGGGTTTGTAATCCTAAGGTCA
>KN890075.1:7755-26983 GCA_000934455.1 Apostichopus parvimensis
AAAGACTTCCAGCCTCCACCGGGATTCGAACCCAGGCCTCCCACTTTATATGCGGACACCCTAACAACTATGCTATGGACGCTGTTTGTATGTCCAGAGACCAGAGGTTCGAAACCGGTAAGGAAGGTCGTAATTTCACTGTAGGCGATTGACACCTGTATCGAACAATACTAGTTCTGTTTTGGTGACATATTTGCCTTACTATAGAGATCAAACATGATTCTAACCAACTCGAAGTCATTTGTGATTCCTAAAAGCCGGATCTCGAAAGAGATACTTTGAACAGACTTTAGTTAATGAAATGGAGGTAAACGACAGGCAAATGAATATATATAATTGAAAACGTAATGAGAAGGAAAATCCAGAACAGTGACAAAACTTCCAGCCTCCACCGGGATTCGAACCCGGGCCTTCCGCTTTATATGCGGACACCCTTACCACTATAGGCTATGGACGCTGATTAAGAGGTTCGAAACTGGAAGGAAGGTCGTATTTTCACTGTATGCGTTTGTCACCTGTATCGAAAAATACTTGTTCTGTTTTTGGTGACATATTTGGCCTTACTCTAGAGAAACATGATTCTAACCAACTCGAAAATCATTTGTGATTCCTAAAGCCGGATCTCGAAAGAGATACTTTGAACAGACTTTATGTTAATGAAATGGAGGTAAACGACAAAGGCAAATGAATATATATATATAATTGAAAATCGATATGAGTTAGAAAATCAAGAACAGTGAAAAAACCTCCAGCCTCCACCGGGATTCGAACCCGGGCCTCCCGCTCTGTACGCGGACAGTTTTCAGTTGTCATTTTTATTTAATTTGCATGTGTGTCACAGAGCTAGTGACACTGTAATTAAATCGACCTCCGCTGAGCAAACGTCACAAATTGTATTGTACAAGGTTAATCATTGCCGCTTATTTTCCTTACGGATATAAAAT
This sequence comes from Apostichopus parvimensis, assembly GCA_000934455.1. Classification (NCBI taxonomy): domain Eukaryota; kingdom Metazoa; phylum Echinodermata; class Holothuroidea; order Aspidochirotida; family Stichopodidae; genus Apostichopus; species Apostichopus parvimensis. The sequence continues at coordinate 8,700 of KN890075.1, forward strand.
ACTAACCGTCGGACGAAAGCTGTCTCCAGGAGGTACCATACTTCATCAAGCTAAACTGATATTAATCGGGAATATATCACATAACCCTCCCACTCCTCCGCTTCAATCGTCCGTTCCTCTCTGTCCCTTTCTCGGCTTCTACGTCGGTTTATGATTGTTTATTGTTCGCATTACCATCAATAACATGTATAAAGTCTATATGCAAAGAGGTTGATAGTGGATCATGGTGAGGAATTAAAAACTCGAGAGGAGCATATATCCAACAACGGTTTACATAAGACAAGTATGACGAGAAGTATGACGAAAAAATTGCGTTTTGTTGCTGAAGTATGCTCCTAAAGTTATTGTGGGGGAAGGGGGACCGGCGAACACTCTCATCAGTCTGTTCTTATACAAGTAAATGACACAAGTCACAACTTGAAGTTTAACGATGACGTCACTAAACAAGCTGGAACATGTGTAGTACAAGACTATAACGCGAAATTAGCTGCTGACATACGGAAGCGTATAACTGCCATAACAGAGAAATAAAACCAAATTTGTACTTATGTACACGATGTAATGTCACCAAAATAGCCTTATCGCTATTTCTTTTGTTGAAAAAGTTATCGTTCCTGCCTTCTTGCCGTGCTTCGAAATTAAATGCCAAATTGTAATTTTTTTTAGCTAGAACACTTGAATAGGCCTACGAATATTGTTTTAATCTTCAGTGATATAGATGGTTGCGACGAACACTTGAGAAGGTAAGATATCAAGGCTGAATTGTGGTGTAAGGGACTGCCATTGTGAATTTGTGACTGTGATATCATAGCGCAACTAGCTATGGATTGCCGTCCTGGGGTAAGTGTACACGGGAGAAGGTGTTCCCCTTCCATTCAGATTTTATGTATAAGTCAAGTTGCTGAAATGTGAAATGGTGCGTTTTTTTGCAACTTACAAAGAACAATTTAAGAGAAACTTCAATACTTCATATGATAGCCGTATAAATATTTTATATTGTTGAATATGATCAATCTTTTAAAGATCTCGTTATTTACACAACAAACATAATATCATCTCCATCTTGCGAGGGGGGGGGGGGTCACCCTACTGTAAATCATATAAGCAGGTGTCAGTCACGTGATACTTAAGGGTCACTATATGTTGAGGCAGTATAGCTGAGTACTTTGTTCATAAATTCCCAAACTGGCATAGGTTAAGTTTTGAGAATTTTGCAGCTGACTTAGTTCTTTTAATTTATTTGATGATTTACCAAGCTTTTCGTTAATTTATTCTGTACATGCCATATGGTGCTTTTCTCTTGTCTGTATGCCTAACGAGTACGTCTACAATATTTTAATGATGCATTCACTTTATCATTTGAACAACAATTGAAGATAAGTCCTAATTTCAAAAATGTTTGCGAGGTAACTTGTAAATATAGTTGCATGCGCCGGTTTGTGGTTGCACCCTATGGGAAGTGCCCGGGGGGGGGGGGCACGTGGTTGTGGTGCACTGTGGTTCCCCAGGAGAGATTGATGGAGTTGTGTACACTTCGGTGTGTAGGTGTGACAAATTAACAATGACCATGCAGGGATAAGTTGTACACGCTATTGTACACTCTTTGGGGATGTGAATAGCGGTCTAAATGCTGGTTAATATTAATAATAATGTTTACCTTCAATGTAAACAACTTTCTGTGACGAACTTATGCACTCGTCCGTCAACTTGAGAGCAGGATTTATAGCTGGGAGCACTTTAAGTTAGTAGCCTAGCTATTGTACCCCTACATAAACTGAATGGATGAATTTAACCGAAAGTAAATATAAAGTGATGCTGAGCTATCTATAAAAATGGAAATGGAAGTTGGTGATTTATTTTTATAATATTATTCGTAATAATTTATTTATTAAAGTTAATTATAATGGTTTGTTGACTTATATTTATTATTATTTTCTGGGGGGCGGTCAGAACCGCCCCTTTGTATTACACTGGGGCAAATTAATGATATTGAAAACTTCAATATATTTCATTCAGCATTGGCAAAGTCAGATATTTAAAAAAAATATATTACAAATAGTGCCTTAAGTAAGGGGAAATATTAAGCAAATAAAGTTAAATGCTGTTCGCGTTCGTTTTCATTAGTGCACCCGTTTATCACATAGGCAAATGATGAATAGTTGAGTTTTTGTGAGGAGATGGTGCATGTCCTCTTCGGTTGTATTTTCGTGTTATCTCGCAGTACACGTAGTATAGGCGTTTTTATATAATACAGTGTATATATACATATATATATACATTTATCAATGAAGTCTGAAAGGGCTCGTTGTTGTTGAAAGGGCTCGTCAATAGCTTCTATACCTGGGGTATTGGATCACACCGTACCGATAGGCGCTAGCTTAGCCACCTCTGGCCAATATCATCATTTAGCCAGCGTATCAATATACCACCACGCTGTTTGAGACCGTTTCTTCAGCTTTCCAGTAGCACAGCAGTACGCTGTGGAGACAGGAGAAGGACTACAGGTAAGCTATGTGAACATTTGAGAACTATTTGTAAACAGCAGGCCTAGGCCTAACCCCCTTTGAAATCGTTGATTCACTGTAGATAGCGGCAGCCACACTTAGTAATGTAGGCTTAGTGTATATCGGCCTCTAGATATTTTGTTAATAATATTTACTACAACAGCCGAATCCAGGAGTTATAGCAAGCAGAGGACTAGAACAGCGAAACGGCAAAGTGGAGTATTGATCATGTAGACTAAAGGCTGATTGCTACAAACTACATTAGGACACTTTTCAAAGAGCTCAAGGTCTAGTAGTAGTAGGGCATACACTGTAATAATGAGGGCTTCAAGTGGACGTTGAGGATAAAACTAGACATTTATAATTATATGTGCTAGATAATATCTATTCCAAACTAATAACCCACATGATGAATTTTACCAAAATGACTTTGAAATATATGAAGTGCAACCGTCGTCACTGCCAATTGAAGAACGGCCATTTTGTCTTATTGCATGACGTATATATTTAGCCTAATCCCCGAAACAACTGTTTGGTATATGATAGCAGCCGCTATACCTAGTGGTGATAGTTGTAATCGATTAATCGCCAGTAGTAGCGACTACACTTGGAAGTTTGATTAAATGCCCTCAAAACCTAAGTTGCGATAACTCAACTGCAACTTATAAGGTAGCACTACACATAATCTGCTTTCGAAAACTAGCCTAACCAATAAAAAACAACACTAAAGCAATTTGTCAGCAAATAACGCAAAAGTATACAGGTTCTCACAATGCTACATATGTCATAGAATGAGACATAATAATGACAGCTCACATGCTCTACATTATTCAGATAGTTACTTTGAATGTTAAGCAGATCGATTGTGTGGCAAGGAATCACAAAGCCAACTGGCTGTCTGGTTCATGTTCAAAATATACTTGTTGCTCATCCCATGTGCCCACTCTGGAACAGTTGATACACACATTTAGTTAGATATATGGAGATTGCATTGATACTGTAATGTAAGAAGAATAACTCTGCAAGCTACTGTACAGTAAATCAATTGTATATCACTGATACCTTAGTTATGTTGGCATAATATATAGAGTTTTAACACATCAATCTACCTGAGTGTTGTATCTTAACAAAAAATAGAATGCAACATGGTGACATCTATTTAGACGTTTTACCGTGGAGGATGTGGATTTTTGACTCTGCGTGATCTGCAAGCTATTGTACAAGTGGTTGGCCATTACACTGAAGTAGGAATATATACTGTACTCAACCTGACTGTAAACCACTCTTGGTTAGGGAAAAACCAGTGAAACCTATAGTGCAGTCTAAATTTATCAAAATTGTCACTAGTCTACTACAGTGCAGTATCATTAAATGCTCAAGACTCAAGTGTTCTTGATTCAGCTTGCATGTAAATTGCATGGCTGGTAGTGTTTCTATCTCTAATGCAACATTGATGACTATGATTTCCAACTGTCTGAATGGAAGAGGATACTATAACAGAGCAAACAGACTGACTCAGTCACAGAGTAAACTGTTTTGTGAAAAAAAGAAAATTATGAAATGTTTCCCAAGCTCTTTCATACTTCAGTCTAAAAAAGTAAGAATCAGGACTGTACTGTCAATGGCTTAAGGCTTGCAAGCTCAAATTTGGGAGTTGTTTCCTACTTGCATTTTTTGTTTGCAGAATGGTTTTTGTTGTTCTACAGTTGTTAACTTGTAGGCCGAGAAGTCAAATGTCTTTTCCAAACAACAACAAATGTTATTTGTTGAATGAATGTCAAAGAACCTCACAAGACTAGCATTTTGCAATATCAACTACTGTACACAATGATAAAAGAACAATTAGGCCATTGTATCATGTAATATTTGAACCTTCATTTTCACCATAAATGTTATGAATTAAGACAGTTTCTGATTTTTTATTGAGTGGTTCATTTGTATTTTACTGTGCAACATTGGCAACTAACAGCTTCATAGGATATGGCCGGAGGTACAGTAGTTACTGTAACTGATGCTTGAATTTTTTAATCAACATGACATTAAAAGAAATTTACATAAATTAATGGAAATAGATCAGAACAGACCAGGGTTGTGATTACTTTCCCACTGCTCTTTGGATGGAGATAATAGAAATATACTCAACTGAATCCCAAATGGCATCTAGGTAAATATTTTACCATAGATTAGAACAAGGGTGTTTCAAAGCGACTACAACACTTGGTAACCTTTTAGCACTGTTCTCCCTTGGTGGCAGGTCCATTCCAGTCTACCACCCTCCTACAACACAAAGTATGGAGAACATAATGAGAGTACAGAAATCTAAACAAATCCTACCTTTGGTAGAGCGTAGGAACCTTTTTCAAGATTCTTTCAAGATGCTTTGGGAGGGCATGGTTTCATGAGAAGAAAGTTGGTAGGCCAGAATGTGCCAGTCACAGAGGGAGGACAGTTCATCATTTGTAAATATCTAAAGTTGGTCAGTTTTGGACTATTGGAGTGATTGCTGCTAAAGCCATGATCAAAGCGTGACAGTTACAGTATATTGTTGTTGTGTATTAGGTACATACAGTAGTTTACACTTGTCATTTGATTTTTTTCTGCAGTCTACCTGTACATTGTACCATGTGTTTATGGAACATTTTTTTTCTGATATTAACATGCAGGTAATATCTTCCATCCAGATAGGCTTGCCAATTTTCAACTATAATTTCAATGTATGCTTACTGTGCAATAAAAGTTCACTACACAGCCAAATGCTATTGGCATACACTGTGTTAGTGAGTTGGGATTTGGCATACATGTCTCTATTAAGAAAACAGTATCAGCAAAATGTTGTGCTAAAGCCATTATCATTTGATTTGAGCCGCATGTTGGTTATTTACAATTACCATAAACAGTTGTTACTATATATGCAATTTTGATTTTAAGTTGAATATATTTCTCCCTTTCTCTTATCTTATGCAAGTGTAATAATGTTGTGTTCTGAGTTCTGACCTGTTGTGTGTTTTGCACAGATGTTTTTGTTTTTTAAGAAAATGTTGCCCTTCATTGGAACCATACAGTAACAACTCTGAATTTTGTGAGGTCCAAAACATTTTGCTATTATTATTTTCTTTTCTCAAAATTATGCAGCTAATGTAGACCTAACCTTTAGCTAGGCCAATACTTTTGGAGAACTTGGGAAAGAATTGAAAATTTAGATTAATTTCTTCTGTACAAAGCAAGAAGATACAGGCTGTATAGCTATGTTTAAAATATTACCAAGTTGAATCAAGCACGCAGACTCAGTTCATGTAGCCAGACAGGCAACAGTACACTTGGTTGCCTGTTAAAGAAGTGATTTTAAACTAATTATCCAGTCTGTTTCTTCTCAGAAATGAAGCGTAAATCCTCGTCAGCGGTTTCAACAGTCCCAGCAAAGCAGAGAAAAACTGGTAAAGGGACTGCTGCAAAGAAATCACCAGTTAAAACCCCTAAGAAGGCTGCTCCTAAGACTAAGAAAGGTTTGTTAATACTTAAAGGCTAGAAAATAGCTGTTATCGTTGTGAAGTAAAACATACATAATTCTACATAGGAGACTGAACTTTTGCATTCATGAGAAGCTTATAAGACGGGTACAGTGTAGAACTCATCAGGGATTGCTGTATGGATTAATTTCATGAATTTGGAAATACATTATAAATTATGTCTTTCTGACAATTGGCCCCACTCCCAGGGATATTTCTTTGGACTTCTTCACTACATCTGCTGTAGTTCAATAATCGGTATGCCAAAGTGGTTGGATAGTTTAGGAAATCTATTGCTTCCTCCCAACCACACGAGACATCTGCTGTTAAGTTTCAATAACATGGTTGGTTTCCAGTTCTCTCATGAATTGTTACTCAAATAACCCAATCATATAGATAAAAGTTCCAAACACCATGGGATGAGAACCGTAAAGGCTCACCCTGAGGAACACATATATCTCTGTGGCTCACAGCTGATCTGCAAACTGTAACTGATGAGGCAATCATGACATTAACGAGAAAGTTTGAACACCAGTGGGATTAGAACCATAAAGGCTCACCCTGAGGAACACATTAATCTCTGTGGTTTGTATATTGCACAACTGATCTACAGGTACTAATGACAATAATGAACACGTTCAACACCATGGTGGATTAAAACCAAAGGGCTCACCCTCAGGAACCCATATATCTGTGGTTTGTATATTGCACAAATGATCTACAGGTACTAATGACAATAATTAACACGTTCAACACCATGGTGGATTAAAACCAAAGGGCTCACCCTTAGGAACCCATATATCTGTGGTTTCTATATTGCACAACTGATCTACAGGTACTAATGACAATAATTAACACGTTCAACACCATGGTGGATTAAAACCAAAGGGCTCACCCTCAGGAACCCATATATCTGTGGTTTGTATATTGCACAACTGATCTACAGGTACTAATGACAATAATTAACACGTTCAACACCATGGTGGATTAAAACCAAAGGGCTCACCCTCAGGAACCCATATATTTGTGGTTTGTATAGTGCACAACTGATCTACAGGTACTAATGACAATAATTAACACGTTCAACACCATGGTGGATTAAAACCAAAGGGCTCACCCTCAGGAACCTGTATATCTGTGGTTTGTATATTGCACAACTGATCCACAGGTACTGGTATGCAAAGTCCAATAGTCTTCAACCAATCAGGAAAATTCCTCATCCATCACTTCCCCTCAGTGAGTATCTGCATAAATCACCCTTAGTCATTAATTTACCCTATTATAGAATTACATTACTTCAGATCACATGGAAACAGTTTCATATTCTTTCTTCATATTCTAATTGTTCTGATAAACAGATGCATTATTTCTTTACTTAACAGTCCAAAAGAAGCCACCAGCAAAGAAAGTTGAAAAAAAGAAGCCAGTCCCAAGAAAGAAAACCCAGAACAAAAAAAAAGCATCACCAAAGAAGAAAGGAGCTAAAACTGCATCACCGAAAAAGAAGGGAGGAGTGAAAAATGCATCACCAAAAAAGAAAAATCCATCACCAAAAAAGAAAAATCCAACAAAGAAAGGTGTGTTCAAAGTCAGTAATTTATAGCAGCTGTTTGCATTTGGTCAGCAATCATACCAAACCTACCATGTACTTCTCAAAATGTGATAGCAATAAATTAATCTAAGACAACAGATAAATGATAATCAATGAATTATTTAATAATGATCTTGCAATTTCATAACATTTTTTTGTCCAGACACATTTCATGTATTCTGTAAAAATATGTTCAACACAAACTTGAAATTGTTTCCAAATTTCCCACTTTTAATTTTGCTACCTGAACTTGTATCTATATCATGTGCAGCTAAAGACAGAGACTGTTGTAGGATTTTGGAAATGAACATAATAGACATAATCAAACTTGATTCAAGAAGCTGCTCTAAGTTGCTCTCTACACCTAGACAGTAGATGCTCTTCTGTCTATGCTCAGTTTAGATATAAAGTATTTAGTAGTTCATAGTATGTCCTTTGCTTTTTAAGTCTCAGTAGGCACTACTATGTATTGACACATTGTAATGCTGGAAGGCAACATTGTGATTTTGCTTCTGCTGCTAGACCTCTTGGGCATTCTTTTGAAATTTTGTCACTGTGTACTACATGGGAATTGTTTACAAAAGGTACCTATTTTGTTTAACCTAAACCATTTCAGAGACATGAGGCTCTCACACAATGTATAATACAATTGTGAAATCATAGTAAGTTTGAAAGTTCTTCTACCAGTCTCAGTTCTGTTTGTTGGGGATTGACTTGAAGGTAATAAGGCATTATCTTGCTAATGTTGTCGTTGAGTTGGTTGTGCAGTATCTGTAATTTCATAACTGGTGCATGAAAAACATCTGCTAACAAACATGCCTTAAATAACTTCCACCCACATTACCTGGCAATGCCTTTACTGCTGACACACTGGGCATCAACGTACAAGCTCATCAGTAGTATTAAGATGCTGCAGTATTAAACTTCTCTATGGTGCTTACCTTTGTGGTCAGTAAGTCAATCTTTCAATGCACAACATCTGCATCGCCGAGTTCTTTCTGGTAAGTAGATTGACAGAGACTTTGCTCATAACAGTTACTTCTTCAGAAGACTATACAATTTACCATGCACTTTTACTAGTTAAACAAAGTGACATGTCATCATTTTGCTTTTGTATCTATAACACAATGCTATTTTGTTTTTATTGAAGGGCAAACTGGCTCAAAAAAGGCTACAAGCACTGCCAAAGGTGCTCAGAAGGATGGAAAGAAGAAACCAGCTGTCCATCCAAATGACAAGCTAACTCCCAACCTTGCCATTGAGATTGCCAAAAAAGATCTGATGTTTGAAGAAAAGTAAGTCTTTTTTTTGAGGTGTGATACCATGCATAGAAGCTTTAAGGTTGATAATGTTCTTTGGCAAGTGATCAAACACAAAGGACACAGCCACTGGCCTTACCCTTGGATGGTGCTCATATGATGAGGATTTGGGGAATATATACAACATTGTACAGTCTGGTTGGATGGTGGAGAAGAGTGTTATATATGACCAGATTGCCTCAAATATATGCAAAGAATTTATAAGCAGGGTAATGAAAAACCATCAAATGAACAAGGTAGCCTATTCTTTTATACAGTCCGTCGGGTACAAGCAATGCAATGAGGTAATGCCAGCAATAATCATTTATATAAACAGATACTCATTCAGAGTTTCAGACAGTCATGATGTAGACAGATTAATTAAGTAGAAGACCTGAAAATGAAACATTACAAACAAAGCATCATGATGACACTGATCAGAAAGAATCTCGAAAAAACATTGGTGAACAAACTTAATGTAACTTGTAAAACTTCTCTCATGATTGACCTAGCTGGATTGATGTCATCAAATATTTTATAACTTTAACCTGTGAAACAAAGTCTGTTAGTCGTTGATTAAGAATATTCAACTAAGCAAAATCTCATGAACACTGTACTAAAGTATTTATGACTATTCACAGCAAATGTCTTAGAGATGAGACAAACTCATCAAACAAGAATAATTAAATAGTTTTGACAGTGATTGCTGTAATTGTAACAGAAAATATTATTTTATAAAAATAAGTTACTGCTGGTTTGAAGCACATTAGCTGGCAAGCCAAATCCTAGCCCATATACTTATCTTTACAACATCTATGTACTAGGGTGCAACCATGTATACTTCTGGGGAGCTTAAGCAATCCCCTCAAGTGAGATCAAGGGGCCAGCTCAGCCTCCCCCCCCCCCACACTCCTGCAGACAGAATATTACAAAAAATGCTAGTGTCCAAAATATACAGCATAAATGTGCGGCATACCGTCAACGGTTGAAAATGCTTCAACATTGTTTATACATTTGAAAACTATAGCACCATTTTGCATCAAAGCACCCTCCATTTCACTAAGATTTCTCAAGGAAAGGGCCACCACTCCCCTTAGACCCCACTCCAGTATGACATTTTGTTAGGCCCCCCCCCCCCAGTACAAATTGGTGGTTGCACCCATGTCTATACATGAAAGTACTTTTGAGTTTAGTCTTATTCTAGAATATAAGTCTTTGAGCATTTGGTTTACATGAACACTTTCCGTTATAATTAGAGCATAAATCGGGATGCGGGAACAAGTAGTCAAAAGCAGGCTGGCAGCTCATATTTGACATCAGATATTCAACAATGATTGAGTTATCCGTGGTAAATATGGTATTTTAATGTTGATGTATATCTCTTTTACTTTAAGGAATGGAGCAGGTGCCCTTGAACTGTCTGGACTAGGGAAGGCAAAGACTGCCATCCAGGCTGTTCTGACCAATAATATGCCCCTCTTAGAGAAGTTGATCAAGAATACAAAGGAGGTTCCCACTCTCTTTATGCCAAGAAGTGTTGACATTGCTGATGATGCTCTTTGTACTGCAATGAAAATGAAGAACAAAGTGGCTGTTCAGTTGCTCTTGAAAGAGTTAGAAGATATTAAACAAGGAAAGGCAAGGATGACCCTAGGCACACCATCCCTGCAGAAAGAAAATACTGGCAGGTCAGAATAGGAGGTTTTCAAGACAATGCTTGTTATTGATAGTATGTGTAGCTGAATGAGGGAAAGTAAATGCTTAGGGTTCATGGCAGGTACTACAAGGATGATGATGATGCTGCTTGATTAAATGTGATTGCCAGTCAGACGACAAGGATAACCAATGCAAAACTTTATACATAGGAGAATTTAGTTTTCTAATCTTTTTGTTGCATACTTGCAGAAACACAGTGAAGCTATGCTTTCTATTGTGTATTTTTTTTGAAGGCAAGCTAGTAAACACAATGCCTGAAATATGTGAAAACAAGAAGAAAATCACAAGAACTTTTACATAGCTCAAACATACAATGTGGTTCCCAAATATTTAAGTGGATATTCCAGCATTAGATAAACGTAACGTCTTAAACAGAAACATATTCCACACTGATATTTGAAAACTTCCTCTCAATATCATTTCCCCAACTGGAATAATAGTTGATTAAATGTAGTTTATTTCAACTTTCTAAACCCAGTGGAATACTATAGTTGGTCTCAGATGTCATGGAAGTTGTTTTCAAAAGCTTTACTTTTGTATAATAATTTTCTTGTTGATTTATCCTTGAAATCTGATGCATTTGTAATGTTTGCATAGATGTTTGATCTCTGTATTGGAAGTTAATAAAAATGAAAACTATTTCGTTTAGAAATATTAGCTTCCTCTCTGGATAAATGAGCTAAATATTTAAGGAAAATAAAAACATGTACAGCTGAATTGCCATGATGATGCCATTCACTCTGCAGTTGCTAGAGACATCCACAAAATATTACCTTCATATATTTACAAAATGACAGCTTGCAGACATGACCTTTAAGCTAGGATCTCTCCCAAATAATACAAGATCTTTCTTATCTGATTTGGTGAGTTGTCTTTCACAAAGATCCCTATCATGAAAGCCAAAGATGATGGCTGGATTTGTGTTCCCTTTAAGAAATCAACCTCAGCCATTGGAATTTCCCTGTAAAGGACACATTAGGGTCAGCCGAGGTCAGCCGAAGTTGATATGTCTAAATGTTGTTAACTCAAACCTAGACAGATATCACTCATGGCATTTAGGTGACAAAACTAGAAAGTCTAGTAAGCCTGATATTAATTCACTCATGTATATTCCTCCTGTAGTTGGGATAAAGGTTCTCCTTTTAGAAAATCGTACTAAATTTATTCATGCTAAAACTTAATCATTAATCCTTTATGAAGAGTACTTTCATTGTACCACTCCATGTTGTTAAAACATTACAAGAACAGTCATGTGGTGTATTTGGCATACAATGGTAAGTTACTTGTAGGCAGTTTTGGGATCCAGTGATTTTGACTACATTTACAGTAGTATTTCTCTGCCTTTCAGTTTTCAGAATTATATTATTCTTGGACATTAAACAGAGAGATGTTCAGTCTTGATGAAGATCTGTTTCTTTGTGATGTAATTTCTATTGGAAATCATTTTCAATGACAAACTTCAAGTGTGACTGTTCTTCATTTATTACAGATACAACTATCGGAGTTTAGGACATGCTGTTCGAGCAATCAATGTGGCTAGAGGTGGTAGAGAGGGGAATGATGCCTTTATGAAGGTTTGTAAGAATAGACCCTTTGTGCATATTAGATATTCTATTACTTTGGAAAATAGAGTCTGTCTGAAAAGTTGTTTTCTGCCCAGGCAGCAATTAAAGAAATTGTTTTATTGTAAAAATTTATAAATTGCAGTCCTTTGTTATGCAGGATTAAAATAAATTGGAAATGAGAAAAGAGACCCAAACCTGTAATTTGAAGTAACAGTGAAGTTCCAATTTGCCTCAAGGTTGTGATATATATAATATAACTGGAAAACTATGTTACTATCCAAAAGACTACAGTCACAGTAGAGTACCAAAAAATGACCTCATTTGTTGGTCTGAATGTATAATTATATGTATCATATCTATTTAATTGTATGAATAAATAAATCCTTTTGTTTTGTGAGAGTACTTATGAGGATATAAATTAAACTGCAATTTGTCTTGTTTGCTGTAATATATAAGGATTTTCGGTCCTACTACGTGACACCACACATAGGAACATATTGTGCCATGGCAGCTCAAATTGTGGACAACATCGCTGCCCTCCAGCCATTTTTGCAGTCAACACAAACTGGGGATCAATTTAAGGTTTGAGCTCAGTTTATTTTCAATTTTTGTCCATATATTATATTCAAAAACTTTTTAAGTATCCTTTCATAGCATAACGAAACTTTTGCTCTATAAACGGCCCGTTGTCAGAGAATTAAATGCTGTTGTATATGCACAGGAAGTGTTGCGGTTTTCACTCTCCAAAATTGCTGTGAGAGCACTGCACACTGTGGTGTGTTCAGATTAGCTGCATAAAGGATTATTTCACAAAATTTCTTACAATGCTTTTGATTTGCTGGTGAAAAGTACAAGCCTTAATATTTACCAATCAAGTCAAATTTTATATCACTAGAGAGAGTAGTCAACGAAATTTTCTTTGGCATAAGGAAGAAATTGGTTTCGCAATCATATTCCCAGCAAGCAAAAAGTAAGCATTGAGAGATAGGGACATTTTGAAGGCATTCACTGCTTTCCGAAGTGGTTTATACTTTTTCAGATTAAAAAGTACGGGGTTTAGTTCACACGCAAAATATATTACCCACATTATTGTGAAGAGGACGCAATATTCTTCAAAATGACATAAGAAAGAGTTTTCTGAGTGCTATATTCAGAAAGTTATGAAAAGAGTTAGCGCGAAATGTGCTTATTTTGTAGCGATATTTGCTGCGTAAAGAGGTATTTTGTGCCGAGTTCCGCAAGGAATCCATATGGATTGCTTAATAATAGAGAATGATTTCCTAAGCTAAGCTTCGTTAGACTTATAATGCTGTTTACTTTGAGCTAAAACACTTCTCTTGTCAAAGAGTGTAGTGTAATCACATTTAATAACAGATTAACAATGAGAGGAATTTGTGGTTCTCAGTTTTGCATCCAAGCATGCAGATAACAGTTTTGATTATTTGTGATTTTGCAGTATGACCTTCTCAATCGCATCTGGCAGTTTGCTCGTTCTGGTTCCTACAAAGTCACAGGTGCGCTTGTTAAATTAGCTGTTGAAAGTGACGGGTTTGGTTTCAACAAGCTTCATCAAGAGGTGAGAATCTGAAGAATGTTATGGGTCAGATCAACAATAATATGGTCCTCCGTAATCATTTTCCATTTCAATGAGTGATTCCAGTTACAGTTTAGCAAACTGTATGCAGTGTTAATTCTTGCATACAGTTTCAATAAAGAGAGAAATTGGATTAAAAGTTACACTAAAAATACACCCGGCCAACCAAGTGTGGGTGATATTTGTTTGTAAATCGACAGACTTTCCCTATGATTTAAGTTTTTTTGTAACAAAGCTTACAAGATCAGATGTACTGAAGAACATTGATATTGTTAAATATGTAATTAGGCAAAGACAATGACATGCTTTCAACAGATGATTTATTGTGTCCCTAAAAGACTGACTGTAAATTTCTTTCAAGGTATTGACTTGTAGTAAGCCAGAGGAGCTCACCCGTTTTCGTTCTGTGTCCGTGAAGAAGAAACCGTACGACAACCAAAAGGTATTTTCATCACTCTGCATTGTACATTTAATGCTGGCATTTGTACTCATTAGTGTATTTTTCTAATGGTATCTAATGGATCTTGTTTTGTATGTTTAACCCGGCCAGGTGAATGACATCCCAAACATAGTGATAGGACTATCAGAACAAAAACAGGAATTCTCAATGAAAAAGCTACAAATAGTATCGACACAATTTTCTAGTACTAGTCCATGCAGAAAGTTGGCCTTTTCAATACTTAAGTCTTGCTTGGTATTGTGACAAGGTATTCCATGTCTTGATTGATCTCAGTAGTATCAGTAATTAGTATTAGTATACTACTTCTACTACTACTTAGTATTAGTATACTACTACTACTACTACTACTAATACTACTACTCAGTAGTGTTAGTAGTAGTAAGGTGCTCATGTTAGTGTCTTCTAAATTGTCAAGGTACTTCCATGGTGCTCTAGTCTACCTTTACACATAAGTTTGTGCTATTTCCCAATATTACGGGTAGACATTGGGGGAATTTACTGAGAGTTTGGCGCGGACTACGGAGTGGTAGGCACATTTGTGGACACAGTTTACAGAAATGTCTAGGAATTGTTGGTTAGAGTTGAAATGATGTTTATCATAGCTAACAGTTAATAATACATTATTAAGGCTATTGTTAATATCAATTATTTTCTGTTGTCTAGATCACCCCCTTACATTTGTCAGCCATAAATCCAAACCCAAATATGATGCTGTCACTTTTGGCTGTGGTTCCTGAGTTTTACATCACTGATAAGAACGGCTATGGACTGATCCATTACGCTGCAGCTTGTGAAGGTAGTGGACCTCTTGAAGCACTGGTGTCAAGGTGATGATTACATATTTATATAAAGTCTCTTGAAACACTGGTGTCAAGGTGATGATTACATATTTATATAAATTCTCTTGAAGCACTGGTGTCAAGGTGATGATTACATATTAATATAAAGTCTCTTGAAGCACTGGTGTCAAAGTGATGATTAAATATTTATAGTCTCTTGAAGCACTGGTGTCAATGTAATGGTTACATATTAATATAAGGTCTCTTGAAGCACTGGTGTCAATGTAATGATTACATATTTATATAAATTCTCTTGAAGCACTGAAGTCAAGGTGATGATTACATATTAATATAAAGTCTCTTGAAGCACTGGTGTCATGGAGATGATTACATATTTATATAAAGTCTCTTGAAGCACTGGTGTCAAGGTGATGATTACATATTTATATAAGGTCTCTTGAAACACTGGTGTCAAGGTGATGATTACATATTTATATAAGGTCTCTTGAAGCACTGGTGTCAAGGTGATGATTACATATTTATATAAAGTCTCTTGCAGCACTGGTGTCTAGGTGATGATTACATATTTATATAAAGTCTCTTGAAGCACTGGTGTCTAGGTGATGATTACATATTTATATAAGGTCTCTTGAAGCACTGGTGTCAAGGTGATGATTACATATTTATATAAAGTTGCTTGAATCACTGGTGTCATGGTGATGATTAAATATTTATATAAAGTCGCTTGAAGCACTGGTGTCATGGTGATGATTAAATATTTATATCAATCTGGCACAGTAGAGGTCAAATGAGGTACGAGGACTGTTTCACAATGCATAGAAATGAATTGGCCTTGGAATTCATTGATGTTTTTTAACATACAGTCAAGAGTCATGTTAAGAGATAGAGCCAAAAAGTGAAAGCAAATCTTGGTTAAATACCTCAGTATGTTCTATCATTGTCACTCCATATATACTCGACAAGAAATGTTACATTTACTTTATTGCCTTAATCTACCACAAATATGACGAGGAGAGAAAGCATGAGAATAACGGTTGTTTATGTTAGATCTTAGTCAAATTTGAGAATGCTGCCATGTTTGTGTAAATTAAGGATCAACAGGGAATTCATTCTCATAGGATAGTTGAATGGGCAAATGGCATCAACTGATATCAATACAAATCCGTTGAATACAGAATTACACCTAAGTATGTAACATATGAAGTTATAGCGTGCTGTCACAACTGGACAACAGAAGGTATTAGGATTATATACCTTATTAATATTTTTTTGTTTTGTTTCTTGTCTTTATTCATTATAGAGGAGTATTTCCTAATCAAGCAACAACGATGGGTCTAACACCACTAATGATTGCATCACAGCTCGGACGAATCCAGAATATGATCTTCCTTTTGAAGCCCAGAAAATCAAGTAAGGAAAGCTATATTTTACAGAGCTGTTGTATTAACCAATTTTCCTAATTCAGTAGTCAGTGTCTGCATTTCAATTAATATCAATTTAAATAGAATGTTAATTATGAAGTGTCATTTTTATCCTTTTTCAATACAATTTGGCCTTCAGTAGCATTTGGAATCTGTTCATTAAGATAGGGAGCATAAGCAGACGGCCTGCTCTCCATGTTTGATATCTTACTTGGTTTCTTTCCGGTTTTCCTGCCTATAGTTCCCTTGCCAGGAGTGATGAAAGAAGTTCGTTTTGTGGACTCTGTGATGGGAAGCAAAACTGCCCTACACTTTGCAGCAAGTAATGGCCAGGCTGTACGTATTCTGTCCTCTTTATTGAACTCAAGAGACCAAGTAATTTATTAGAACTGATTCTATGAACTCCTTCATAAACTGGAGTTGATATTTTGTTAATATGTTTATGTATGGTCTGGGTATAGTCTTTGCATTGTCATCTAAGTATGATATACTCCTGTTCTGGTTTGTGTGGGCTACTATGTCATTGTACACATTTAAAAATATGAGCACCTCACAAGTGATAGAATTCCAACCTTTCTTCTTAAATTGAACCTGCTCTATTTACATTTGGTGTTTTTATTTTTGTGGGGGGGGGTGGGGGTTGGAGGGGGCAAGTTGATGACTTTGAATTTTCTATTTGTGGCTCGATCAAATCCAGTATGATTCCTTGTCACACTAGATTGAAAGACAATTTAATCAAGGAGGAAGAAAATCTTGCCCTTTCAATAGCAAATTGTCTTGTTATTGGATTAGGAACTAGCTGTGTGATGTGTCACCATCTAGGTTTTATAGGTCTAAACTCACTACTGCTGTCAGCACGTTGTCTTTATCTTTTAAGATTTTTAAAGATTTAGTAAATGTATCATGGAAATGAAAGCAGAAAGATCAGTGTCATTTCATTGACAAGATACGATTGCACAGCTTCCTAACTTGGTCTTTTCGTTAAATAGTTCTTTTCTTATGCACAGTTCTAGCCTCAGTCTGTTGAATTCTGTATCATTGATACAGTAGGTTAACTTGCTACCTCATCCTTGCTTCAAGTTAAATTCATAAGGTCTTAGATTTTCAGTGCAACTTGTCATCCTTTTGGCTTCAGATATTAACTTTAGAGTGTAATATTTTATGTTTTGTTAGTATGTTTTATGATGATATTTCTGAGCACATGCATCTTTTAGTTTGGAGGTTACAGTTTCATATTCTCATATCATTATGCAATGGTTATGATGAATGTTATTAAGAAGTTCTTTTTAATGTTCTGCGAGGTTGTTTTACACCTGAACCAATGGAATTTTGTTTCCAAGCATTGAGACCTCTAGTCCACTTTGCAATCATTCAATATAAAGTTCTTGACAATTTTAACTCTGTCTTTGTTCACATTCATGAGGTATAATGAACATTATGAGAATATGTAGTACAGATGATGTGCTCTTGGTCTCTTAAATACCATGTCGTTGTTTTATCACAGGAAGCTTGCAAGTTACTTATCAGCAATGGAGCAAACATTGAGGCAATAACTTCAGCAGCCACCAACAAATTGAGCCCTATCATGATGGCGAGTAGATCTGGTCATTTCAAAGTGGTCAAGACACTTGTGGAAGCTAAAGCTAGCATAGATGGCAAAGGTATTAGCTCTGCTTCTTCTGTACTCATAATACTTGCTATATGGATCCATCACACTGAGTACAAGAACACAATACTTTTCTGTAAGGTCAAAAGAGGTCTGAAAACTTTGTAAACACGATTACTCAAAAAATAAATCTACGTTGAACTTCATACTGCATATGCAGATC